>JMRR01017889.1:0-15881 GCA_000688735.1 Glossina austeni
CCTGTTTTTGGCTTATGAAATATTTTTCTATGAAAAACATAATAATAAAAAGAAACCAGCTGTTCCAACTGAATAATTCTCAAATTCTCATTTAAAAGAAGTATTGAAAAGATTTGAGACGAAAAATTCTCATTTATCGAAGCGTTGTAATTTATTGAAAGCAACTCTGTGCTCTCTCTGTTCTCAACACATGATACTTTTTTTTTGTAAACCTTGTAAAGGAACGGCTTTTAGCGAAAAGCTAAAACAATTTTACAAAATAGTTATACGAAGTCACAAATTGCGAAAAAAAAATTTTAAAATATCAAAGGAAAACATAAAGAAAGAACTACTGTCAGTGCTCAGGTGCATAACATTTTGTATAACTACATCCACTATATACATAAGTTTATATGAAAATAGCATTGCAGTAAAAATTTTTACTTCAAATTGCAATAGCGAGTTTTATATTAAATAATTGGGAAAACAGCTATAAAATCTATACGCGATTAAACATCTTAAAAAAAAAACTTAAATAAGAAATTTATATTCGGCGGGGCCGGAATTTCGCATATCCACCACAATGTTTTCCGTATTCTAATCTCCAACTTCCTTTAACGGATACCAATATCGCTGTTATTATTAAGAAGAAATTAATTGCAGCGTCTACATATTCATTTTAAAATTAACCCATTTTTGCGTAGATAATATATCTCCATTTGAGGAGTGTACAATATAATTTTAAACATTCCGTCTTATTTGCCTTGTGATAAATAAGCATAAGACCTAAAAAATTTAAAAAAAACAAAATTTAGTTGCTTGTAGCTTTGTATAGGCTTGGCTTATTCGTTTCATTTTCGGATCTAAAAGGTAGACTGTTTCGTAAACTAAATGTGGAAAATTCAGTGTTCTAACTTCAATAATTTGCGAGTAACGAGCAAAAATCCAAAAATATTTGTTAAAATAACTGAGATGCGTTTAGTTTACGTTCCACTGCTCGTTTCTGCTCCGACCAATTTGACCCATTTTCAATATTAATCTGCGTGCAAAAACTTTCAACGTTACCACCAAATTTGAAGTCGATATCTTCATTTTCGCGACCAGGAGAGTGCCAACAACACGCACCACACAGACGGACGGACATAGCTAAATCAATTCAGCATTTTACGCTGACCAAGAATACATATATAGTGTCTCTGAAGCTTCCTTTAGGATGTTATATATATTTTGGAAAAAAACAAAAAGGGCATACCCCCGTCTTACATTGGTGGGGATGAGTACAATTTCTTTAATTGTACAACAAAAATAAATAAAATTAAAGAAAATAAAAAGCGCTTATAAAAGATCGTCAAGTTTTATTTATTTATTTTTTTTTTCACTTTTAAAATTTCACATTAATGAATGAATTTTAATATTTATGCAGAAAGTAATTTTCAAAAAAAAAAAAAAGAAGCTAATTACGCTTTTTACATTGTTAGGTGATTGTGGAAAGGTCGTTTATTGCTAGAAAGCAGAAAACGTCAACAGGACACATAGGAATGTCAAGTCTAAACTTACATAAATAGAAGAGAGGTTTACTTAACAAACGTTAGTTTTTAAGCTTTACGGAAACAGTAATAGAACGAGGCTAAGACATCAAAATTGAAAAAAAGCACCATCACAAATAATGCGTTTCTTCCAAATAAAGAATCTTTTTAAGTCCTCCAATAATATTAAACCGTAAGTGTCAAACTTTTCATAAAACTCGAAAGTTTCTTTCTGCCCCTTGATTATGTAAATGCCAAGACGACAAAGATTCAAAAGACCATGTTTCGATAACGTACAATTGCTGAATTTGAATTAATGAATATATAACGAAATAATGTCAAAATACCAAGCATATCAACTTACAGATTTTCTAAGTTGTAATGTAATATAACTTTAATAGTTTCCAGGATAAAGGCATAGAATGTGAACCATATTATACGTTCTGGGTAGTACTTTACTATCTTTTCCTTGACTTCCAGTAATAAATCGTAGGATTGTTGGGCAAAATCTACATGGAGTATATTTATAGAATGAGATATATATCAACATCAATGTGCAAATATTTACTTTTTAAAGCCAAGAAATGCGCATGTTGCAGTTCAATATTTACAGAAATTTCGTTTTGCTGTGTAAAGCATCGTTTCGCCTGGCGGAGTAGGATCGTTTGTAGAACGTAAATTTCACGTTCTTTATTCTCTTCAGCATTTGATTCCATAACCGCTTGCAGTTCCTTCTCTACAAGGCGCATCGTTGAGCAATATTTAGCTAACAAATCTGGATATAAAGTTTGGCATTCGGAACAACTTTTGTGGGCCGGAGTTATTACCAAGTCTTTGCACTTATCACACTTAATTGCAAGTCGTATGTTCTACACGCAATTAATGATTATTTTATTTTCCTTAATTTTTTGCTTTTTCTTCGTTTACAATTTTGCACCTACCGTTGATTCTCCAATTTCAACTATTCGACAGGATTTGCAGTTACACTTTGTATTAAATATTCTCAAAAAATTTTCCCTCTCCGGACGTGTATGCATTAAGTAATTGGCCTTGAAAGCAATATTAAGTTCCTCATTCTCATTTATCTCACGTAACGATTTCCCTATAACTACTCCGTTATTTAGAACCCTATTTATGACACATATATGAAAAAAAAGAGTTTTAAAATCAAAAAATGTAATCAATTGAGCTCAGTTTTGGTCTGGTATGGCACGTCTGCTTTCATAATAGATATCAAAGATTCATGCCAAGATGAATTTTTTCATAATGATGATTTTCATAACTTACATCGCCTGAACGTTTGGCACACAAGAATGTTTGAACCTTCTCAGAGTAGGGCAATATAAAGTAATCACTTCCGTAAGATGCGGATGAAATTCAAACATTGGAAGAAAATAGTCTGTAAAATGCTTATGAAAAAGATCAGCGCATCCTTTCACTAATTCAAAGCGTGACTCATCACTGCGCAATTTGGCGAGATAACCATTTATTATTTCGGGGTCTTGGACACGCTTCTCCTCTAATTGCTTAGAGGTCAATTCAGGGTTAAAGTACTTCATGATTATATTATCCTTGAATATCGAGAGAATGTCATCTATCGGAGTACAATTTTTTATATGATTCCAATTTAATATGGCGGATGAAGCTCGGCTAACTGGTGTTTCACGTTTTATAATGTCATCGTTTCGTTTGTGTATATCTTTTTCAAGATCTATATTATAAAACTCGTATATATCTTCGACGAGGCCACGTATTGGATTAATATACTTCGGCACGTCCGGCTGCGGACCGTCAAGAAGAGAAAAATTCGTCAAATATCCAACGTATTCAATATCAAATGAGTTAAGCAAAATGTTAGCGTGTAAGCGAATAAGTAACGAGCCTACGACAATCATTTTCTGCTTGTTCGATATTGAAAGTTTATTTAGAAACGTTTCCATTATATTGGTTTTTTTCTCAATGAAAATAGTTAATCGAAAGGCGGTGGTAATTACAGTCGAATACTGTATACTAGATAGACTTCCATACGATGGTTTGTTTTTTATAAGCCCCAAATAACGAGTTCCAAAGAACATTGCGCTGCCTAGCATGTCATAGACGGTATTCAAAACTTGGCCACCTGTTTTTAGCTTATGAAATATTTTTCTATGAAAAACATAATCGTTTAACAAAAACAGAATTCGTAGGAACAGGCGAAATATGTTGGCCGCGTCTAGAAAAATCAGCGAAAGTTGCATATAACCCTCGCATTCATATTGGTGAAAAGGTTTATCAATTTCCATGCAAAGAAGCGAGCAGTAGCATTTGTATCGGCAATCCAAGCAAGTGTAAAACAGCGTAGTGTAATGCCGACAGTTTTCGCAACGCAAAAAAGGAAATTTTACTGACTGATAAAAGTGTTCTTCGACAAACAGAACAGCACCTTGCGGAATAGTTGATTTCGCGTAAACACTGTTACTAAAAAAAAGGAATACAGAAAAGCAAAGCGGACGAAGATAAAGTGTCATTAAAAAATTATAGGAAAACATTAACTTACTTGCGATAGCCACATGCTGCTGAAGTTAACGGTATCTCTGAACTTTCATTGAATCCATTATAAGGTGTGACAAAGTACAAAGATTCAGATATAGCGGGCGCGACAATACACTCCATATTATTCACTAGAGGTTCAAAAGTTTTAATATGTTCATCAAGTTCAGCTAAAGAACGAACTTATGATGAATTAATGAAACAAAACAAAATGTATTTTCTAATATATTCTTACCAAAGACTTGACCTTGTAAGACTTCGAATGAAAGTTTAGCTAAAATATATAAAAGTTAATATTTAACTGCTTGGCCGAAGAGAATACATGAGTGAGCATCTTACATCTGCATTTTTGATATTCTATTAAATATTTTCTGCTTTTTATTTTTTGCTTCGTCATATACATGCATATCGTTAAACGTCCATACACCTGACAACATACCCCAACTTCCGAGTTGCCTTTTGCACATGCTTCTAAAAAGATTTCGTAGTCCCTCGAAGCAAACTGTGGCAAGAAATAATAGATAAGTGTTATCTAAAAACAATCAAATTGGAACACAAGACTTTTTGTACCAGCGGGAATTTAATTTTAATACTAAGCTCTATATTTGAAAATATCAACTAATTAAAAGCAAAATTGATTGTTTTTTTAAAAAAAAAAACTTTCAAAATCCTCTACTCGGAAATATATCTCGTAAACAGATTTGCTTGGTTACAAATTACCTCAAAAGAACCACTTTGATAATTGTAATCACCTCGTGTTTTAAGCGCCCATACTAGTCTAGATGAGTCTCTAGGTATTTTCAATATTATAGAATCCACTAAATGCATACCCTAAAAAAATTACAACAAATTCATTTTTCACCTATCCAAAGCATTTATTGTGTGCATTTTTTTCCACCTTAGTATGAGTACTTGTATCTGCTCGAGCCGTCAAACATTTTTTAGCTTCCTTGTACATAACGTCAGCTAACTCAACACAATCATTGCGATAAGAAAGAGCTGCTTCGTCCAATAAAGTGATGAACTTGTCGGTATCTCTACAAAAATAAACGCCTAGAAGTATTTGGAATACTTCAACAACTTGCTGACTTACTTTACGTTAGATGTATTTAATGTCGAATTAAAAATTTCATCCTCAGGTAAATTACGCTTCCACGTTGTCGCAGGAAGCTTTAATGGCATTTTATGCATTTTAAATAATTTTTTTCTTTTTTAAAAACTTTTGGCCAAAGAGGTTGGGATGAATACACTTAACATAAAAATCACTTCATAACGGGATTCGAAAAATGAGCGGGAGCACAGAGATACCTACCCCCGATAATTAAATTCTATTAGATATTTTCATAACATGCAGGGTTGGCTAATCGAAATCAGAAATACTTTGTAGAAATTTCTTTATCTATCTATAATAATTTATAACTTAACAAGAAGTGAATGATTTAGACAAGAGATTGGGAAATTATATAAAGTGGAAACTTTACTTACCCTTGCTACACGACGTTACAATACTGTTATCGATTATTGTCCCGAATTTTCGATAATATTTAGTGACAAAATGCCGACTCTGAATTTTATTATTATTGTATAAAAAGGTTGATTTCTTTTAACAGTGATCAAATGGATGAAATTGAAGACTTCTTTAATATTTCCAAAGATTTTGTTCCGCGAATTATCTCTGTCGAAAGACCGAGGGATGACGTCGCCTCAACCAGTAAAACAGCACTTCAACTGTTCAAGCGGCATGCCCCTGAAGAAGATTGTAAAACATCGAAAAAATTGCGTGGAGTATGAGCAATAGTGAGCGTAATGAGTTGTATATCACTTAATTCTGTTTATATTTTACTATTAGCATGACGGATGCAAGGAAACTAGTGAAAAATTGCATAGAAGTAATGAAGACCCTGAAGCAGCCAATTTCAGTATTGACGATCTGACGGAAGAAACCGAGCCTATAAAAGCGGATGGTGGTATTTACGCGCGTTATGTGTTTGACTTAAATCGAGATTCCTCCTTACCTATATACGATGCAAAAGAGAAAATCATCGACGCAATTCGCAAGAATCCCGTTGTTATTTTGGAAGGTGACACCGGTTGCGGAAAAACTACTCAGGCAAGTGAAAACCCAAAGTTATGCGAATTAAAGCATAATTTTATTTATTAAGTTTTACGTCGTCTTCGTTATTAGTATCACTTATCTCTTCATGACTTTGTTCTTCTTCGGACGATTTGTCTAAATCATTTAACACGTAATCAGGTAGCTTTTCAACAAAAATTGATCGACTAGACATTCTTCGAAGAGAGCGCTTACATGCTCCGCTCTCTGCTGCATCACATCCTTTTCTGGTTTCTTCCGACGAATAATTATCCTCTTTTTCTTCTGCAAAGCCAGCTGCCTTCCTCTTCAACTGCTTTTTCGAAATCTGGCAGTCGCTAGAATTTCTTATATTTAAAGAAGGCTCTGATATCAAATCTTGAATTGTCTGGAAAACATTTTTAATTTCATAAAATACGTTTGTAGGTGGTAAGGCCTGGGGTAGCATATGTTGACTTTGGGAAATTTTTCGCTTGAGTTCATTGTATTCATCTTCCATGTTCGTAAGCTCTGGTAATGTATCTTGTATTTCCGTCAACTCATGTAATTTATACATTAAATGCAGTCGTGAAGGGCGCTCGTCGCTATCTAAGTTTTCTAAATCATCAACGTGATCGTATTCGACCAAATTTTCCAAACCCAAATGATAGTCTACTGCAGTAAATCGAAAAGCATCAGACTGATATAATTTCCAGAAAACATAACGGACTTCGTCGGTATTAGGCACATAAGGGATCGATTCCACAAAAGTGGTAAATTCCTTCCAAGTTCGTAGACTTATTTGAACTTTTACATATCGTTTTGTTGGCTGTTTAAAATATACTGAATACATTAAGTACAATCCCCCAATACGTCTTAAAAGCGAACGTTCCTCACTATTAACTGCTGCTTTCATTTTGCGTCCAGCACTGTCCCTTCCGCATATTGTTCGCCTTGCTATATGAAAGACTGCGTTTGTTGTTTGTATAATTTCAATCGTTGAAGACTGGACGGCATATATATGTTGAAACATCATGAATTTCCACTGTGCACAGAACGATTCAAAGTGCGGATTACCATTATTCACAAAGTTTTCCAGTAGCGTGTAGCAATCATCAAATACAGCCGCTTCCATTTTTAATGTTTGTGCAATGATTTCGTGTACGATCAACTTTTATAAATCTGGAAATGTTCGCTACATCCGATAATCGAATATTTGTTTGTAGTTTGTTGTTCTCAAATAGTGATGACAAATTCCCGATTTTATCCTATCTTTCTTTTTAAGTAAGACAGATGCTCAAAACAGCTCTTTTGTGCAAATTACATACGTGCACAAAGTGTATTTGACCATCCATGAAATGCGCGTGAAGTGCACAATGATTAGATTTTGTCCATCAAGTATATTCCCAAAACGAGAATCTCATATTTTAACAGTTGAATGATAAACGTAAAGAAATCACATACCCATCGTTTCTGCTAAGAAATCCATCTAAACGTGTATCGTTAAGTGCGGAACACTTATATCAAAATCACACTGAAAATGATCAGAGCCACACTGAATTCCATGTACATGTAGAATGTGAAACACAAAAGACTCGGTGGAATTCCTTATCTTTAAGGGCCAAAAAGTTGAAAATATCAGAAGATCAATTGGCTTACTTAAAATGTATTAAGAAAGCAAGTACATTAATTTAAACATAATATCTTTGAATATTTTAACTATAAATTTTTACAACATTTTTACTTTCAATATGCGCTTCTATAGCGAGAATTTCCTTTCCTATATTTTTTACTTTCCCAGTTATTCAGATTTCTGTTCAACTAGGCAAAGCTTGCAACCCTCTCCTTGCTGGTTTTTGATTTGAGACTATAAGTCTTACACATTTATCGTATATAACACTAGAGCTAGATATAGAGATTATTATCAACAAGGCGGACATATAAGCCGCCTATCTCATTAACATAATCCAAATAAATTAAATATCCCAAAATATAACGTAAATAATAGATGAGACGCTTCCTTTAGACCGACGAACGTTCAAATTTTAGAATACGAAATGAACAGTTATAGGAAAATAATTCAAATAATTTCATTTACTTGAATGTAACCTTTCTAAAATAATAGGCACATTGTAGATAGAACTGTAAGATATTATTGTCAAAAAAAGTCGAGTTACGGACTTCCGTTTACTAAGCCGGAGGAGAAAAAAAATTCAAGTTTTAACTTTAGACAATTATTCATCAATCGATTTCTTCTATTTAAGGTTCCCCAGTATATTCTGGATGAAGCTTATCGTCAACGCGAGTATTGTAGAATTATTTGCACGCAACCCCGAAGGATAGCGGCCATGTCCATTGCTAAGCGAGTTTGCAGCGAACGCAAATGGGAAGAAGGATCTATCGTAGGTTATCAGGTTCGTTGTGCGAAATTCAATTTTTTTTCATATAAAGTTTTTAGGAGAGAATTTATTCTTTCTTTAAAACAGGTTGGTCTTCGCGCATGTATATCTGACGACACCCATCTTCTCTATTGCACAACCGGTGTTTTGTTGCAAAAGTTAATACGTGAGAAAACGTTATTCCCCTATACACACGTTATCTTAGACGAGGTTCACGAGCGTGACCAAGATATGGATTTTTTGCTAATAATAGTCCGACGTCTATTAGTAACCAATTCCAAAAATGTTAAAATTATTCTAATGTCTGCCACCATGGACGTGACAGAAGTAAGTAAGACCAAAATGCCTTAGATAACGGTGTGTATTTAATTGAGTAATAAACGTCTATTTTTATAGTTTTCGCAATATTTTAAAATATTCAATAGACCAGCTCCAGTTATTCACTCTGATGCACGCCGTCTATATCAAGTAAAAGAATTCTATTTATCTGATTTAGATAGCATCAATACCCAGGTGAGAAATATCTTATTACCAAATTTTATGCACGCACTTAAAAAATTTTCTTTTAATTAGAAAGCGACAGTGGATTTTGAGAATCCTGGAATTG
Source organism: Glossina austeni (assembly GCA_000688735.1). Lineage (NCBI taxonomy): Eukaryota > Metazoa > Arthropoda > Insecta > Diptera > Glossinidae > Glossina > Glossina austeni. The sequence continues at coordinate 9,112 of JMRR01017889.1, forward strand.
ATTTGGAAATGTATAATTTAGCTTTAAAGCTTATTATTGTTATGGATAACATTGAAAAAAAGCAGGCCGACTTTAATCCAGACTCATCGCTGGACGCGAATAGAGTAGCAATTCTAATATTTTTACCAGGAATTAATGAGATAGATCAAATGTATAAGAGACTAGAACAGTTGAATGACGCCAACTTGTAAGTACGACTGCGAACTGAATTCAAATTAATTGTTGCGTCACTTTTCATTCTGATTTCAGGAATAAATCAAAATTAAGCCCAATTCGTTTACATTCCATTATATCACCTGAAGAACAAGTAAAAATTTTCCATCCACCTCCTCCCGGTTATCGTAAAGTTATATTAGCTACCAATATAGCTGAAAGTTCCATAACTGTGCCAGATATAAAATACGGTGATCAATCTTTCCGCTTATTTTAAATCTGTTCAATTTCTGACTCCCCAGTGAACTCGAATTCTCATTTCATTAGTGATAGACTTTTGTTTGACCAAAATTCTGATAACTGACACATCAACGAATTTTACTACTTTACAATTACATTGGGCTTCACGTGCGAATTGTCGTCAACGCGCCGGAAGAGCGGGGCGCGTAATGAACGGTCGTGTTTATCGTTTACTACCACGTCATTACTATGAGGCAATGATTTTATGTTATGAAATTATGAAATAAATAAAACTTCTTTGCATTTTTTGTATTTAGAAATATTTGGACGAATTTAGCACACCAGAGATGTTACGTTGTCCCTTGGAAAATGTAGTTTTAAAGGCAAAACTGCTTGAAATGGGCTCGCCAAGCACTGTGCTTGGCTTATCCATGAATCCTCCCAATTTAAGTGATATCCAAAATACTATAACTATTTTAAAAGAAGCCGGGGCCCTGTACAAATATGCCAACGATATTTACACCATTGAAGACGGCGACATTTCATTTATTGGGCGCGTAATGGCCGTAATGCCGTTAGATGTACGTTTAACACGACTAATTATTTTAGGCTGGCTTTTCGGTGCTTTAGAGGAATCTATAATTATTGGTAAATATGAAGTAACATTTATTTTAATATTTTCAAATGATAATTCTGCGCTTCCACATATGCGTTAGCTGCTGGTTTGAGTGTTCGGTCTATTTTTAAAACTCAGCATTATAAGCGACAAAACCAAATGTCGGCTTTTGTGCAAAAACTTAAATGGGCTGATGGATCGGGTTCAGATTTAATAGCCATTTTAAATGCTTATAACGTGAGCTTGTTTATCCACGAATTCCTTTTGTTTTGACATTTTGAAAATTTTGTTTAGGAATGGAGTTCGTTAAGTGAAACTAATGAAGGGCGTAATGAACAGGATGAGCAATCTTGGGCTGGTAGAAATTTCGTGAACTTACGCAGTATTAGAGAAATGCATTTACTAGTCATTGAGCTGAAAGAGCGTTTGGCGGCGTTCGGGATTAAAAAAAATCCTACTTACCGAATAATTTCAAGTAGCTTGGATTGGGAAAAAGCCGTTACTTTAAAGATTATTATTAGCGGCGCTTTCTATCCCAATTATTTTACACGCTCCAGAATAACTCGGCCTGAAAAAGAAAGATCCATCTATCATACGTTGTGCGGCCATGACCCATGTAATACTGTAATGTTTTCAAATTTTGAAGTACGGCACATAGGCGAGCTGTACACTGGACGAATAAAGGAGCTATTTAAAGATGTTGATATCGAACCAGAAAAAATTGACGTACATTTTCAGTCAGGCTCTGAAAAAGTATTTATCGTTTTTAAAGATAGAATCATTGGTGGCAATGACAACGATGATCAAATAAAAGTACCCGGCTTAGTAGATGTTAATGTCTATAAAGCCTTGCGATTGCGTTCATTAAGTATACGCCACCAAATAAATGTTATGAAGTAAGTCACAAATTTTCCTTCTCTCACTTATATTAATACATTTTTATTTGCATTTACATCCTATACAATATCAACACCTATTTAGCTCGAAAGAGGGAGAATACGCTGAAAAGTATGGTTTGGGAACTATGTGCGATGGTATGTTTAAACCATCCGATAGACATATTCAAAACGTGGAATTAGTAGTTTTACCCTCGGTTTTCCAGAAAAACATAACTGGGTACATAACTCACGTAAGTACAATACGTAATTTTTCATGTTAACTTCAATTCACGTGCGCTTCATTCATATGATTTCTTCTCATATAAACATTCTCCCGCAAAATTTCTAAAAAATGCGGTAATTTTTCTGGAATTTGTAAAAATCAAATTTAGAGACTGTAAAAATGAAGAAAAACCATTCAGAATCTGTGTGGGAAAAAATACATATGATTTGATGAGGAAAAAGACGCTGAAAGAGCACTGAAAGACGCTTAGCTATAATTTCCCCTACTACTCAATATGCTTAATATTATTATATATAATTCGTATTACTTCGAGGGTACGGAATTATGGCATTTCAAAGTAGGCAAGGAATCCGAAGTCACTGGTAACGTATTTTCAAAATTGGTCTGCTCCATATGGACATCTTCTAGAATTATCGGGTCATCTATATACGTTTGTGCAAATTCTGACATTCTCATATAAACATTCTCTCGCAGAATTTCTAAAAATTGCGGTCACTTTTTCTCAAATGCTTAATCTAAACTACTATCAATATATTATTTTTGAAGATTGAAACATGCGGTAAATTCTACTTCCAACCTATATCGGAGATGCCGCGTTTACGCGATATAGATGAACTATTAAACGATCCAAATGAGCTTCAGAAGTGTCGATTTTCGAATGCTGCTGAAATAAGAAATGGTATGTTTCTTTCGGCTCATTTTGAGGACAAATTTCACCGGGCCCAAGTTTTAAATGTGATTCATGTTTCACGTCAACATGTACAGTTTAAGGTACTTCATGATAAGATCGTGCTTGCAAATACAAAGAATTTGATTCAATTTTAGGTATATTTCATCGATTTCGGTAATAAAGCAGTTGTCAAATTTGACGATTTGCGACGATTTTCTAATCACTCCAAACATTTGGCTGATATACCCCCTCGTTTATTCCAATGTCGTCTGGCTTTAGTAGAAGCTTCGGCTGTATTATCTCCTACTGAGAAATGGGTAGACGAAGCAATGGTGTTGATGCAAGAACATGCCGATGCTGGTCCGACAGAAATTGAGGTCTATTCCTTGATTAAGGGCGTAGCCAATGTGATCGTCAAAAAAGAGTATAGCTCTTTGAATGAGATTCTTGTAGAGAAGGGCTTAGCACGGAACTCGGATGAAAATCTTATGTCTAAGGTATCCAGAAAATAGATTTCACTTGTACATAAAAAAAACATTTCTAAAGGCATATTTTCGCCTTAGACTGATCATGATTTCCGTTTGCGTAAACAATCAGTTGCAAATCGATTTTTAGACGATGAACATTCAAGACAAAATGAGGATTATTTACGCTCTTTACATCCCGAATTGGATATGCGCATTCAACCTCCGCCTAAACAACTATGTACAAGAATCCTGCATTTACGCGGGCCTTTCAGTCCCATCGAAACAAATATATATAGCGCAATTAGTATGGGTAGTTGTAAAGCCGTACAAGCGGAACGAGATTCGGTCAATTTTATGTTAATCGATCCCGATCCTAAAGATGCCTATGAGCGTCTAACCGTCGCTGCAGGTATTACGGAATCCCAGAATGGCGAAAACCTAGTCATACGGGGTACGACTTTAATGCCAAATATTCATGGGTTTTGTGCTTTAATGACTTTACTATTTTGCCCAACCATGCAACTAAAATGTAATAAAGGGCAAACGAAATATGTCTCAATTATTGCTGGGTAAATACTTTATACATTTATATTACATTTGGTTTTTATTTAAATTTTAGTGAGCCTCTTAACGTCAAACCACAAAATTTAGATTTCTCGCCGAACGAAACTGTTTTTAGTCCTATAGCGGGTTGTTGTTTTCCTTTCATTTTAACGAAATTCATACAAAGAGCCACGATGTTTTTCATTTAATGGTATTTCTGCTTTTTACTTCATATTATTTTTTCAGCTTAGGCTACGATGAGGAAACCTTTGAATCCCTCTACAAAGAACATGATATAGTACTGAATTTGGATGTAGATTTGTTACCAGATGATATAGAATTGGTATATGACACAAATACATTCAATTACTTTTCAGTGCTTCCCTATTTGAACTTATTTGCAGATTAATCAAATTCGATATTCAATGGATACAATGCTGTTCACAAAATCCAATCAAGAACGGCCTGCCCTTCACCAGAAGGAATACGAAAAACTAACCGTTAAAATTCAAAAGCTCATTTTCAGGTAATTGATAATCATTGGATCTAGCACTTTAATAGGGTCATTCGTAAGTTTTCATCTATTCAAGACTTTTAAGTAAAAATCGCAAATACACTGACGTCACCGGCGGCCCTGACGACAATAAATGGCAAAAGCTTGCAGAAGAAACGATTACAGATTCTAAAGATTTATATGGTAAACGCTCACTTTTTCCGCCTTTATCCGCTCCCCGATTATATGATGAAAAATATGATCGTATTCATTCGTTGGCTTCGCATTGCGAGGAACTACACCATTTAAGGCAATTGTATGTATTATAAAAGTCATTAATGGAAAATTTTGCTGTACTGCATTTCTCATAAGCAATCGGCTCTTTCGGGAAAGAGAGCATTAAATTTGTCATCCCGGTGATAATGCTTGAGAATGTGGTAAAGAATATGTTAAAAACATATTCTAAAGAAGAGTGCAGTATCGTAATATTTCTCCAACATCTGTCGAAATGAAATTTTCAAAATTTATTTTGCACATTTATATATTTTCTAGCGACGGAAATATAAATCCAACTACTTGCCTCTTGTGTCAAGAGTCTCTCGAAAATATTACACACTTACGCATTCATCTTTTATCCCAACAACATCGTGATCGTGAACATCAAATACGTTTTAAGGCGCCAGCTATTTAGATGGATAGCAAAATTGTCCAGAATGAAGTATTTTTTATATTAGTATATAATAATGAATAATTTTGCTTTGTAATTTTATTAAATTACATGATCTTAATGCTATCGAATTGTTTGATTGGAAAATATCTCTTTTTTTTCGTTATTCCTAATGAAATAGTTACATGGCAACTTATAGACATTGAGGAATCAGCATCATAGATTCAAATTGTCGGATTGTTAAAAACTTAAAATTGTTCATTTTCGTAATTGAAACCAATCGTATATTTCACCTGGCTCTGAGCATTGTTTCATGAAAATGTCTACGATGTAGTTACGGTATTAAATGTTTAAACAGTTCAATGATTTGATATTGATTAAATGCTACCGATACTATTAAACGATTAAATAATAAAAGGCCATTGTTCCACCTGCAGGCTCATCAGTTTTTTTACCAGCATCGTTATTTCTACTGAAGACGTGGCCCTCTAACTGACGCCGTTGTGGAAAAACCTTTCCAACAAGTGCTGGCTCATCCTGTAAGACGCTATGGCTAAGTCAGGGTAAGCCTCCAGCAGTTCGTCTATAAAGTGAATGAAATTCCTGACCGTCACACGGAGGTCCATCGATATGTGGTCCGTCAATAAATTCGCCGAGAAATAATTGCTGACATCTTTCAACTCAGCTTTGGCCTCCATCCATGTGCCGCTGTTGATGGAGCTCCGGTGGAAGACGTTCGCAAACTTCGTCAGCATCACGATTAAGTCTCGGCACTTTTTCGTCATGGTTTTATTGACGAACGCTTCTAATATATGGGGATAATCATATATTAGGTGTACGCGATGTGTGGTGTCGTCTGCCCGCATATTTCATTAATAAAATTTGCGATTATTTTTTTGTTTCCGGAATACCTGACGCAGACGACAGCTCTCACATCCACGCCCATGTCCTCAGCGGCTACGAGATTCTCCAATGTCGACTCTATTCCACCTCTATAATCTCGTTTTTTGGCAAAACCCTAAGGGCTACCATTGCCAAAAATCGGAAAAAATGAAATTTTCGTTTTTTGTCAAACACGTAAGAGGTAACATCGTCAAAAATCGAACAAAATGAAATTTTCGTTTTTTGCCAAAACCCTACGGGGTAACATCGTCAAAAATCGAAAAAATGAAATTTTCGTTTTTTGACAAACACGTAAAGGGTAACATCGTCAAAAATCAAAAAAAATGGAATTTTCGTTTTTTGCGAAAACCCTAAGGGCTACCATTGTCAAAAATGCAAAAATATGAAATTTTCGTTTTTTGGCAAAACCGCCCGTAGTAACATAGTCAAAAATGGAAAAAAATGAAATTTTCGTTTATTGCAAAACCGTAAGGGGTAACATCGTCAAAAATGGAAAAAAATGAAATTTTCGTTTTTTGCCAAAAACGTAAGGCGTAACATTGTCAAAAATCGAGCCGAGTTTTTGTTTTCTGCCAAAAACATAAGAGGTAACACCGTCAAATATCAAAAAAAAAAATCGTTTTTTGCGAAAACCGTACGGGGTAACATCGTCAAAAATCGAACAAAATGAAATTTTCGGTTTTTGCCAAAACCGTACGGGGTAACATCGTCAATAATCGAAAAAAATGAAATTTTCGGTTTTTGCAAAAAGCGTAATGGGTAACATCGTCAAACATGGAAAAAAATGAATTTTTAATTTTTTGCCAAATACGTGAGGGGTAACATCGTCAAAAATAGAAAAAAATGACATTTTCTTTTTTTGCCAAAAACGTAAGGGGTAACATCGTCAAAAATCG
>JMRR01017890.1:0-10640 GCA_000688735.1 Glossina austeni
TATATATATATATATACATATATATAATTATATCCATCATTATTGCTTTTACATTTGGGAATAAACAGACAAAAGCGAAAACGTAGACGTAACGAAAACAAAAAGGCGATAAAAGCAGCGCAGACAATACTCTGACGGCACAGACGTACTAATAATGGAAAATCAAAACAAGCCACATAGCGACTGCCAACGTTGCTTTGCTGCCGGTGCTGCTGCTTATGATTATGATAATGATGATAATGATAATGATGACGTTAATAATGATGATGTTGGTGGAGTGTCTGAGCGCAAATAAATACAATATAACCACTAATGATGGCTTCAAGTCTATGCAATGAAATTCATTGGCAACTTTCAGTTGAACTTGGTCGTTGGAGCACTTAAGAAGTGTTTAACGGTTTAACGGATTAAAGCGATATATATTTTACTTACCATGTATTGTCTTTAACTTTATTGAAATTAAGTGCAAATGAAGAAAATAAATAAAAAAATTTAATTCCAATAAAATTAAATGCTTTCAGGAAAACATTCACTTCATTATTTATCTGTTGAGAGCAATAAGAAGTTTTTGAAATTTCATGCTCAGAATAAACGCTTTAATAAAGGTTTTGGCAAAGTCTCTAAAATTTGTTAAAAATTCTAAAGCAGTGCAAAGGTGTTTTGTATTCATTTAGAGAATCAAATCAAATCAAAAACAACAACAATTATTTATTTATTTATTTTATTTTTTTTTCGAGTCAATTCAAAGTTACGTGAGAACCCTGATACAAATTTGATTTTATTGAGAATAAAAAAAGGTAAATATCTGGTAGAAAAAAAATAAAAATAAAAATAAAAAAATCAAAATAAGGAGAATAACAACAACAACAATAACAATAACAACTATATGAGATGAGAAAGTGGTGAAGTTCAAGGATGAAAATCCTATCGAATAATAACAAACGCTTGCCAACATTTGTATACGTACACACAATTACAGTTACATTATACATATGCAAGCGTAACACGCAATACTTAGCAGATGCGGACGCCAAGGTGAAGGTTAAGCTAAGCCACGCAAAGTTAATGTACAGTTACATACATACCTTGTGTTAGTGTACATCTCTGTACATACGCGACATGTTACTCACTATATATATATATATATATATATATATATATATATGTATATAGCATAAGTTTTACAAAATTTCTTTTCCTCATTTCAATAAAATAAGTGAAAAAAACTTTCTAAATGACCGCTGGTTGGTCGGTCGGTCGGTCGATCTCTTTATATAAGTTTGTGTGTTAGCTGTGCGCTTTTGCAAACATATGAACAATGTTTTCACTTACTATTCATTCATTCTTTAAACGCATTTCACGCTAATCTCTATATCCACTACCGGAAGAAGAAAGCAAGTAAATCTCTTTATCACTTTTGTTATTCGCTTTATACATATGCGCCTATATATACAGATATATAAGATATATAAGTACACAAACAATTAACAGAAGCTATAGTATCCTGGTGTTGGCACACATCCACACATGTCTCTTCAACAGTCCATCTGCTTATTTGCAGGTACCTCTGTCCGTCAGTCTTTTCCGCGCTACACAAGCACAGATTTAAAATTAGACCTGATATGTTATATACGAGATAATTTTGCGATTAAAACATACTCAGTAAATTAATCTCGCGTGCTGGTCCAAGACACACCATAGCTGTTAGTATCTATGGCAGAGGTCATGCCTACACTTTTGGTGTGAAAATTTATGTCAATACGCATGAGATACGCAATCTGCTCGGGCAAGTTGCCGACTTTTGAGAATAGCCAGAAATAAGATCGCGAGTCAATTTCTGGTGCACAAGCGTCGAAGAACGTACGCATGGCGAGAGGTTAAAGATCCAATCGTAAGTTGGCGAATCATTTCACGTAAGCACCACATGACACTTAACTGAAATTCCTTGTTAACGGTATGCCCCGGCTGGGGGAATTCGTTTTGCAGCCTATCACGATAATCAAAAGCCACTCAGTGATCACATTAGAATATCTCCGATCTTAGGTAGCGGACACTTTCAAGCCCATTTAGTTGCGTTCTTCGGTTTCTTCGTCTTCCCTTCTAATCCAATACAAACTTCTTCCTATTCTCTATAAATTTCCACATCTCTGTGTCAGAATGGAGCGTCTCCCAGATTCGTTGTATGTATCTTTTTCTTTTCTTATCTTTCTCCGGTGTATTCTTTTTTTTTTTCTTCATTTACTTTCTCTCCACCGCACGCACATTATTATCCAATTCGATTACACTGTCTGTCTCTCGCTCTCTTCTCTTGTTACTGCTTTTGCTTCTGTTGTTTAATACCATTTCACTTTTGCCTGACTTTAATTAGTTCAGTCTCTTAGCCATTAACGGCTGTGTTTTAAATGGAATTTGAAATTTGTTAATGTTCGCTAATGTTTGTTGTCTTTAACATTAATAATAATTGTTTTCCATTTTGTTTTGCAACCAGCGCAATTAACGCAACCAACCACTCGAAAGTCCGCCACAAGCAGACTCGAAGACTAGAGCGCGTGCGCCAGAAAATACTACGAGCGTTACAGTTCTTTTCATTTATTTTCATTTACATGGCGGGCAATAGCTTTCGAGTCATGTTAACAACAACTGTTACATTACATATTAGACGGGAATGGTTAGAACTGGTCTTGCGAATCGCTTTCTGCTATCGTAATATTTGAATATTTATAGAGTTGATCGCAAGAATCTCAAGAATCTAAAGTATTTTTACGTTTTAGAAAATAAATCGCAAATTATCGTAAATTGATGCGATTATCAGCTTAATTGGGAGAATGGATTGATTATAGGCCGATGTAGGCTGTCTTTAGAAATGTGTAAAGGTTTGAAACTTAGAATGCATTCAAGTTCTAGCTCTGGTCTCTCTTCGCAATCGCGTAAGATTGCGTTTACAGGCCGAGATGTTATTATGTTTGCAATTATGTTTGTAACGGTTTAATTTAATTAATTATGAGCTCATTTTCATTTTGAAGACTTGAAATTTTTCCTTTTTTTTGACTTTCAATCAATTTCCAAGTGTCAGGTTTTCAGTGCTAAAATGATAAGAGAAAGAAAAGAAATTAATAAAAATAATAACAATAAAATAAAAATATGAGAGAAAGATAGACAGACAGAGAGAGAGATAGAGAGATAGAGAGAAAGAGGGACTTGTAGGACAGGTTCTCATATTGTCACAGAATCTATCGTTTAATTTGTATTGAAATCCAAAATAAGATAATTAATAACAAAAAAAAAATTAAAAGAAGAAGATCATATGCAACAACGGTTAAAAAACAAAAACCCAAAGCGAGAAGGCTACCTACGATTCATAGCGGATCTCGAATACCCCTTAAAATCTTTTCATTGCAAACAAATCGCAATAGAACCGCATTATGATTTTATATCGTGTAACAATAAAGGCAAAATTGTGAGCACGCGTGCCATAATATCGGGTTTTTAGCTTTTTATTCGTCTCCACAAACTTATAGTAAGTAGTTCACGCAAATGTTTAACGTAAAATATTGTGATCAAAAAATAAAGTCCAGTATTGAAGTTTAATTGCGCGGGCACATACGAATAACAGAAATAACAGAAAACTTTTCTAAGTTGGTAGCACTGTGACAGATATCTGTACGAAATTTCACACTGTCAACGTCAATATAGAAAAAGTATTCCTCCCGATTTTTGCTACATGCGATCTCGTTGAGTTGAGCAGTTGCTAAATTGTCATTAAACGCATTCTTACTGCTTTTCGTGGGGTGAAATCAAACACTGACTTCTGCGAATACAACTACTTGGCGTACTTAACTACCACTGCCTTCGTCGGGAATTATTAAAAATCACAATTTTCGTTTTTATATTACGGTTCTCTCCAAAAATGGTTTTATTTAAAAGTTGTCGTTACAGTGCCTTCGGTCCAATCCACTTTTACTTGACTTTGACAAAAGTATGTCCGGAAATCAAATTTCATGAAAATACTTCGTAGATCTCGAACTGCAGAAAAATAGGTGAACAGTGTTGTATTAAAGTTAGGAAAAGCCTTTCATCTAATTGGTATCGTAAGGCCTGAATCTGTTCTTAATCTTCCTGACGCATGGTTGACCTTTGCACGAGTTTTTTTTAAATCTTTTCATGAATTATTTTCTTCAAGTTCTTATCGCAATTAGAAATCGTCCTCCTCGTGATCGTGGCTGATACTTTCTTTAAAGCGTGGCTGATACTTTTTTACATTGATTTTACCTTAAATAACAAATTTGTCTTGGTTTGTATTGTAAGTTTTTTCTATATTTTATATGAATATTTTATTCATAACATAACGACAGTATTTTGAAAAGAACATAAATCGTGAATACTTTTGTAGTTCTTTTTACGCCCGTCATCGTGGCATTGGGTTACACTCTCTTTGTCCTGATGTTTCCAACACTCGAAAAGAAGGTGCAGAGGCCGGTAATTGGCATCAAATTCTGAATTGATCATGTCTGTCCGTCTGTATGGATATGCGCTATTGACACTCTCTTGGTTGCGAAAATTAAAATGCCATCTTCAAATTTGGCAGCAATATGCAATGACCTTGCGTGCAAGTTGGTATTGAAAATGGGCCAAATCGGTTAAAGGACCTGCCCACTGTAAAGTGTAAACTGTAAGCAGATTTCTTTTTCTACGCAAAAATTTGTACGCTCCTGCTAATCGCTTATATATTATGAAAAATAAAAAGCGGCAACATTTTTAAGTTTGTTTTATATTCAAAATGAAAGAGATCGGCCACACCCACATCAATATTTCGTTTTTTTTTTACTTTTTCTTAACGTTCTCTAATTATTACTCATAAAGTAAAGCAGACAAAATGTTGAAAGTTATTCTGTGCGTTCTTCATTTGAAGATAGCACACATTGTCCGGTAACTTTGTCCTTTTGTTGTTGAATTTTATCTTTCGTCAGCTTTTCGATTTATTTTTAATTTAGAAAATTCATTGTCTTTCATATAAAAGCATTGGTTGACTGCTTCAATCTGCTGTGAGGCTTAAGAGGCTTTGCTTAGCTTAGACTGGAACATTTTGCTCAATATTATGCTTTAATATCGGCCACACCTCTTATGTCCAAAGTAACAAAGTTGCGATAAATTCAAAATTATTCGATTTGCTTCCTCAGTGAGTGGAATTGAAGACCTGTATGTAAAGCTTCCCTTTTGAATGTCAAATAATTAAATAATTGAATTTAATATTTTTTTCTTTTTTGTTGCAGCTTTAGTAACGATTCTGATGTTTATTCAAAAATACGTTGAATGCATCGGCAACAAACCAAACAACGAAGCAACCAGTATTTCGCACATAATGACAGCTACGACGACGACGTGCAACAATGTCTCGTTGACAAACAATAATAAGACACTAATAGGGGCCATAATGACATCGAGAGCATCAGATGGGTAAGACAATCCTTACATTACTCATCAACACCGTTGCAATGTCGGGCAATCAACAACAATATAATTGATTTGCAACATGAATCAAATAAAGTTGAGGACAATGAAGGCAACCGCAAAACACATCAACACACCGCTATTGCCGCAATGTTAGCAACATCTTTAACGGAGAACGACAAGCAGTTACAAGCAGTTCGAAAGAGCTACAATTTGATCACAACACAACACAACACAGCGAACAACGTTGTTTCTCTCAAAGCGTACAACACAGCATTTTTAATAATGCCGTTGATAATGATGTCGGTTCGGCACTGACTGTAATCGAACATAAGAACTCCTACACAAGGGCATTAAGTAAGTGACATTTAGAGCAGGAATATTATGCTATGGTCCTCCCAGCTAATGCCCAACAGATAGCCAAGTTAGTGGATTGTTAATAAAAAAAATTGTTCATTAAAATTCACTTGTGTTTTTTTTCCTTTTTATGTTCTTGGTGTACACGGCTGTACGGTAGGGATGAAGATGATAAGCATGAATATCGCGTTGCCGACCGTTATCATCGGATTTGATATTTCAATTATCGCACAGCCGCGGGGGGGATAAGACGGTTCGCATCTCGCTGCGCTAGATCATACTTTGCCAGTAGCAAGTAGTGCTACGCACACGTTCGCTTTTCATACTTTAAGCCTAAAATATTGTGTTCATATTGTTTCCGTGACCTTTGCTGCTCGCTTCTGCTTGTCATCCTTTGTTATAATGTCGTCGTTTAAGGCTTAAAGTTAATACAGAGTTCACTTCTTAGTACTTTAAGCTTAGAAATATTGCGAAAAACTGAAACTTTGCACTTTGCTGGGCTTTTGATCGACGATCCTCCTCGTAATTGAGAAATTGAAGACTTTCACCTCAACTGTGCTGCTTATTGCAGCTGAATGTATGTGTCTCTTACTACCCACTAATGAATAAATAAATAAATAAATAAATATATATTTCCTTTTTTTTTTTTTTTTTTAAGTAAAGAACAAAAGTAAAAAAAGAATAGAAAAACTTAAGTGAAAGATTAAACTTAATGTTTACAAATTTTAGAGTAAAAAAAAATTTAATGAACATGTGCAATACATCTTCACGTGCCTTCTTTCAATTTTACAAAAGGGAAGCTATTTACTCGCTGCTATACATAGATATTTATACACATATACAATAATAATAATAATAATAAGTTCACACTTTATTTGATTTCCAAGTGTTTGAAAAATATTTGAAAACTTTTTTTTTTTTGTTTTTTTTTTTCGCATTCTTTAACATAATAAAAAGATTTGCACTTTTCTAAGTGAACACAAGTCTCTAAGTAAACATGTACCCATCTAATATACGTATATATATGTATATATATATATATATATATATATATACATATATACCTAATATATATATATACATATATACCTAATATATATATATATATATATATATATATTAGGTCGTTGCATGTATTGTGATTTCTTTTTTTTTCACTTGAAAAAGGAATTTATTGAGAAAAATTGGTAAAATATATATTAATCAAGATATATATTTTAGATCATTTATCACAACTTTTGCTCATCTTTCTGCCACCATGGCTTTGCCGTGTCCAGAGAACGATATTGTTTTTGCAGAGAGTCAATAATCGACCCTTTTTCGCACTTGTGCAGCGTGTCAAAACCGTGTGTGCTAGCGTGCGGTAATCAGAAGGCGCTATGTCTAGTGGATAGGCTGTTTGCCCCAGGACCTCCCATTTGAGCTGCAACAGTGTATTCTTGACAGCTCTTGCAACGTCATGTAAGAGGAGAATTTTGCGTCTTTTAACCACTATTGCTGATCTTTTTTCCAACAACACATCGTTCAATTTGTTCAATTGACGTCGGCCGACATCTGCAATAAATATTTCGTTCGGTTCTAGTTGTTCGTAAGACACTTCACCTTGCTGATCCCACCACATGCACAGGAATGCTTTATGGCAATGAATATTCCGCTTTGGTGTCGATGTGGATCGACAGGCTCGCCTGAACTTATCCTTCGCTTTTTGCGCTTGGGATTGTCGTAGTAGATCCACTTTTCATCGCAAGCAATAAAATCGCGATGTTGAAGCGGTTTGAAGTGGCATTTTCAGCCGATTCGTATGATGGCCATTTTCCTCCTCGCCTCCTTTCAGGTTTTTCCCAATACATGTAAACGGGTAGAAATCTAAACTAAACATCAACCGCATAACATTTCGGAATCATTTGAAAAAAGCAGGTTACGAAAAGAAACCGAAAGCCATAGAAACGAGAAAAAATCGCGGGGCTTTTCAATACAACCCATTAGTATTTTATGCAGAGAGAGGTCAAAATCGTCGAATTTAGCCGCTATGTACAGTGCGTTATTTTGCGTTATTTTATTATTCTCGCTAATAGGTGTCATTGATCAAAATACATGCAAACACCTGTTAAATTTATAACTAAATGCGAGAAAAAACGTCTTACACTTAACAACTATTTTTAAATAACTGTAAAAAAAACAAAATAGATAAGAATTTTATTTGAATTTATATTCTTATCTCGGACACAGCCGCCGAATAATGCCATAGATAGACCGATAAATGGGGCCAAGTCTACATAGCAGATATATCTGCAGAGAAGGCAAAGCCATCAAAACGACATCGATGACGGATATAAGGGGATTTTTGCTTTGGATTTGACAAATTTGTAAAATTGTGTACGATTAGTAAGAAGTAAAGATTTTATCATTCGAAGTTATCTGCAATAGCTGTTGAGTTGAGTAGTTGATCAGATTAAACCTGTGCTTCACACTAGAGTAGAGTAGAGGAGATGAAATAACCGTAAGCAGAGGCACTTTTCATGTATTTTTTGAAAAATTTGTTTTTCTTATTTTTTTGGTAATATTTAGTCGTTACCTGAGAGAGTGGAACTAGTTAGACTTAATGCACTCTAAAATGTAGAAATTAGGGTTTCGATATCCTTGGCGGACAAATCGTATTTGATATTGAAGCAAGTGAGACCTGAATTATTGGAGAGACTCAACTTGTCATCCCACTGGCATGGAAAGGATAGACAAATTGTTGGATGATATAGATCCTTAGGCAAACTAAAAGGTAGATAGCGATTTATAGCTATTATCTGGGCAAAGGTAAACAAACAAAGCCAAGAGCCAAGAGTCTCCCATCACAATTAATCAGATGATTGCATAGAAGAAAATTCCGATCATATATTTGATCGAAAAACGCAATGACTTTTTTAGATGCTGAAGTGGCGACCATACAGCCTGAATTGACACTAGGACACCAAGTGACTTTTTGCGCTAAATTGACACCCCCACCGCTACGACCATATTAGTAAGTCTTGAGGCCTTAGCAAAGTCACAAAAATAGGCGACGCATGTAGGAATAAGTCAAATATGAGTTTTTATGGGCAAGTTTTACACGAGTGACAATAAACTCAAGGTCACGGGGAGTTGGGAATTCAAATGAATACGTCAGGAAAACATCTCGCATGGCATACGATCTCGATTATCCTTTCGGAAAACATGGAATCTGTTGGCAAAAAAATTCTGACGACTGCAGATCAGGCTTGAGAAAGGTTTCATTGAAAAACACACAAGAACAAGAGTATTCTATACTTACTTACTTGATTCCAGCTAAACAGACCGGATAGATTTTATGATGAAAACCGGTTCCGAAGTCAGATTTGATATTTAAATTTATGACTGTGCTGAATATGCACCACCTCGGTTCATTTCTTATATAAGTTCCTTCCTATATAAGTTTGCGACGACTCGCTCCAATTGTTTGTATTCACGTATTAACGGTATTAACATTTGAATCGACGTTAAACTTTCATTTAATGTTAGTTTACATAAAGCACAACGTAACCACATTACGGTTACATTCAAACATAACAGAATACATTTTCATACACCTACAGATAGATGAGCGAGATAGAGAGAGAAAAGTAGTTAAGTGAAGGCATGAAAATTGATAAATTCACAAAATTTGCGAAATAAATCCATTTTAATGGATTAGACAGGATTAACTTTCCTTGAAAACAGTAACAGATTTTAATAAATGCATGACTTTCTCTATTACTATCCATGTCAGTTTATTAATAACAGAAAAAATTTATTCTCTCTCTTCTCTGCACTTTGTTGTAGTTTCTTGCAAAAGGCCCGCTCACTGTGCCTGCTAAGGCTGGAAGTTAAAATTCACTGTCATTACCGACGTCCATAAACACCGGTAATAATGTACAAAGTCATGGTCATGGTTATGTCAAATTCGATGCTGCAGAGTGTGTACGTGTAACTATTGAAAGTCCTCGAAATGTGCTCCGACAAGGTGACTACAATTTCAAGAGCAAAGCGATATCGTAAAACTTTCAAGGACATACAGGACTTAATCCTTGTGATGTAAATGTAAAAAATAAACAAATTCAAGTTATTTCTAAGTTTAAAACGAACTGGACGAAGTACTGGCTAGCGATATGTAACATTAATTATACCTTACACCGCTTGTGGTACAGGTTTGTGCATTAAGTTCGTGCAAGCTGTTGTAACGCTCAGAAAGACTTTCGATAGAATGACCTTTTATGGTACTGATCCACACCAAAGCATTTTCTGAATAGATTTGAGCTTGTCCCACTGTCCGTCTGATGGTTGGTTACACATATTTGTATGCAATCTGCAGGTTAGCTGGAAAAAGCCGTTATATGAAAGCAATATACGCAACTTGCAAAATTTCTCGAAAAGAATCGCTGAACAATAACATGTCGCCATGGTTGCGGTGAAAAATTTGGACCGAATGGTCAAGAGATATAATTTTGACCATTTTATGATGAAAATTGGTTCGTAACAATCGCTGGATATAAAAATTGACTGCACCAAATTAGGACCATATAGGTTTTCTCGAGGGCTTTCATGAAAAGCCCCCAATGCGTCGTGAATAATAACAAAATCTTTGACAAATTCAATGATTTGATTTTTTTCCCACCTCACCAATTACTCAGGGGATGCGTTCTATTCGTGTAACACGGTGGAAGTCAGAAAGAAGTGAGAAAATAGAAAGTGATAGGAAGGAGGCGGTTGTAGAGCACTTACTACACTACACTACGACCGAAATGGACTCTGCCTCGCTCGAGTTTTGACTTGTGTCACTACTGTGTCAC
>JMRR01017891.1:0-10866 GCA_000688735.1 Glossina austeni
AGGTTAAAAATGAAGCCATGAAGTTGGGTAATAGTAACATGCTTGTAAAAATATATATAGACTATTTGCGGAAGGCAGAGTTAGTGGTACAAGAACATTTGCGTCGAAAAAGAATATTAGAGTTGTCAAGTCGAGAGTATTGCCAAAGTAAAATGCAAATAATCCTGCCCTTAAAGAAATAGATTGTAAATAAAGAAACTTGAAGTTAAAAGAATTTGGAAATGTATTTCTCTGGAAAAGGATATCCATGCTCTAGTGATACGGACCGTATCACAAAAGGAAGAATATGATACTATTAACATTAAATATATAAATATATACACTTCAACACTTACGCTAATTTTGAAATGATGGATTACTTAAAACATGATGAACATATGGTATTGACACCAGCACGCTGGTGATGATGACGTTAAATATAATGATGATGACGTTGAATATAATAATGATGATGGTGATCATAACGTTGACGACATTTGATCCTATTTCTAGGTAGCAGAAGCGGCGGGGAATGAATGTACTACGGGTGGCTTGACGTTTGTTCGGTAGTCGTCAATGATCTCGAAGATGCAATGAAATGATTTTAGTGCTTTGAAGGATGCCGATGAGAACGACGCTTCTTTTTTAAAATTTTTTTTAAAAATTTGAAAGAAATATTCTAGCTTATCCTGAGCAATATTTGTACGTATTTGGAAGGCATATATTACGAAGCAAAAAGTGTTGAAGGGTTCGAAATTGGTGTGGCGTTCTTTAACTGGTTCAGAGCGTGGTCAACACGGCTTGCATATGTGTGCAAATTTGTTGTGCCATTGAATCGCATTGTTAAGGCACAAAAGCCCATGGCCATGTAACATAATTTGTCTACGATCTGCGATCGTACCTTTTGTCCCTATTACGTAAAAAAAATCTATAGAAGTTAAAAAGATCGAAGACTGTAAACGGATGGACAAACTTTCCCATTCTAATTTATTCTATTTAAATTTAAAAATATAATTTCGAACGTAAGTACGAGTTTCATTTGGTTTTAATTTATGTTTATTTACAATATATATATTGTTACAAATTTCCGTTTTTCTAAGATACGGTTCGTATCACTAGATCGTGGATATTATTTCCAAGAGAAATGCACTTCAGAATTCTTTTAACTCTACGTTTCTTTACTTACAATCCATGCTTAAGGCTAGGATTATTTACAATTTTTCTCAACACAACTATTATTATTCCTTACTTGAATGTTCTCTTACGACTAAACTGTCTTCCGCAAATAGTCTACTTATATACATTTTTACAAGCATGTTACGATCACCTAACTTCATGGGTTCATTTTTAATCCGTTAACCTGCTTTTCTGCTAATAGTTTTCCTCGGTCGGCAGCTGTATAACGCGCCGCGCATGTGCATCTGGGTTTTTCTCTGTCTGTTTTCCTGCTAATCTTTTTCGTCGGCCGACACCTGCATGACGCGCCGCGAATATGCACTAGGGAATTTATTACTTACGAAAATCAATTAGTTAGCATTAACTGGATTTGGGATTTTCGTAACAATATATATATATATGTGTATATGTTTTTATGCATAAGTGGGTAAATATATTTATTGTTCACGTAAAGCATAGAGGAGATAATTTGATGCAATGAAAGATAGTAGGCGGAAGAGAGACAAAGATATAGCGATAAAGGGGCTGGGAATCATTTACAACCAAGTGCTAGAAGTTTTAAATTTGATTAGCTATATTTATTTAGTATTTACATATTTGTTGTTTATATAACTGTTTTATTTATTTTAATTCTACTCATATATGAAACTCGACTAAGCCGAGTCGAGTTCAATTGACTTTTAAAGCAAAACTTATATTAATTAATATTAAAACTTAGTATAAGTAAAAATAAAACAAATAGGAAGGAAAAAAAGAAAAAAAAAAGAAAAAAAGCATGTACACAACTAGCACAGAGCCACACTTGCAGCCGATACAGGACCAAATTGCAAATGAACCCCTAAGCCATCGCAAACATGCATAAGCTTGGCAACATATAATAGTTAACATCAATTAATTTTCGAAATCATAATGACTTTCTAGGGTTAAAAGCTTGTTCAGGTACGACATTGGTAAATTTCGTATATTAAGCAATGTTGCTTTAATGGACCTTAAAGAGTCCGATAATGAGAATAGGTGAAACACGTCATTTAGGTTGTTGCAAACAACTCTGAGCGAGTTAAATAGCTCATAATTATATTTACACTGACTAAGCTTAACCAAGATAAAGTGCCTAGAGAAGCGGTTAGGGACATTAAAGCTAGTTTCACCAAGTAATAAAGGCGGGTCAATAGCACCATTTATTACTTTGATTACAAAGGAAACGCCAAGAACAAATCTACGTTTCTCAAGAGACAGTAAGGACAACAGAAGCAACCTATTTTCATAGGGAGGGAGAGAGGCAATCGATTCCCAACCCAAATTCCTATGGACAACCAGCAAGAATTGCTTTTCAACAGATTCAATTGAATCTACATAGCACCTATATGAAGGGGACCACACAACAGAGGCATACTCGAGTATAGGTCTAACCAAAGACATGTACAGCCTTTTTGAAATGTAAGGTTTATCAAGCTCCTTGGACCACTTTTTTATGAAACCAAGCGCGGACCTAGCTTTGCTTAACGAGAGCTCAATATGCAAGTTGAAACGTAACCTATGGTCAAATAGAACGCCTAAATCTGTAATCGAATTGACGTCCTCCAACTTATGCGAATCTATGAAGTACTGAGTAATGAATGACTTTCTTCTTGAGAAAGAAAGTTTCTTACATTTATTTAGATTTAGTTTCAGAAGATTCAAAGAGCACCATGCAACCAAATTATTCAAGTCGGCTTGAAGCTGATGTGATTGCGATCCAACAGAGAAGGAAGAAAACAGTTTCACATCATCAGCATACATTAAGATCTGGCTGGAATTAATCACCGATGGAAGATCGTTAATGTATAAACTAAATAAAATGGGACCTAAGTGCCTTCCTTGAGGTACGCCAGACGTAACGTTGAATTCATCCGATGTGATGAACTTAAACAAAACCCTGAAGAATCAGGTGCAGATAAGCGCTTATCCATTTCACTAAATAGAAAGGGAAGCCAGAAGCTTGGAGTTTAAAGATAAGTAAGTTATGGTTAACCATATCAAACGCTTTGCTTAAATCAGTGTATATAGCATCTGTTCGAGAGCCACTAGAAAAAGCCTGGAAAACATGACAAGTAAACTCTAACAAATTGGTGATCGTGCGTCGCCCTTTCCGAAAGCCATGCTGGTGTGGAGAAATATAGAAAATTAATGGCAAAGGTGAAGTGCTGAGTCACAATTCGCTCGAACAACTTAGGCAAGACACTCAACTTGGCTATGCCTCTGTAGTTCTCAACACGATGTCTATTTCCACATTTGTCAATTGGAATACGGAAACTACTGTTCCAACGCAAAGGGAAAACACCTGATTTAATAAACAAATCATTGAAATAACACATAGCTCGACAGAGCATGATTTAAGTATGATCGAATCAGGTCCAGGCGCACACGTGTATTTTAGAAACCTTAAACCATCTTAGACAAAGCATATGTTTGTCTTAGTTTTGCTATTTTTTCTACTTTAATTTTTGGGTTTTCTGGGCAAAACCATTCTTATGAAAAGTAAGGCTTTATTTGCAAAGAAATCTAATTTTTAATATACAATTCCATAACAGTAAGTTCATATAAAAAAAGATTATAATTTTTGTGTTCCATAGTAAAACTAAGAATTGTGGAAGGCAATGTTGTGTAGGTTATTTAATTGTCGGCCTAGCACGACTACAATGTTTTCACTTGTTTTAAATATAACCTTTGCTGTTTTCTCGTTGTATTTTAATCATTTGAACGTTTTTTTTACTTGAATATAATAATAAAATAAATAAAAAAAATAAAAGTTATCATAGCAATTTAGTAATTTATTGCTTAACAAAAATTTTCACAATAACTTTTGCACTTTTCAAATCTCTCAATATGGCATCCACTACTTTTTCTCTTTTTGTATTTACCTGACCATTAGAACAACAAAAATTAATTCCCAAGTTTCATTTGTTTTTTGAGTTTTCTAAAATAATTATTATTAACAAATAAACAAATTTTTAATAGTTTCCATCAATTTCTTTCTACTAGAAAAAAAAGTAACCCTGGCTCGATATTGCCGTACATTTTTCTTGTGATCACAATGAACACAAATCCCAAAATTCACTAACAAGTTTATTATTCCTTATGGCATTTTTATATGCCATAATTGTTATCAAATTTCACAAATACTTTACTTGTTTTTCTTATCAAGGTATTGTTTAATTATTGCTTCTCTCAAGTTAATAACCAGCGGCAAACTGACCAAATATTTTGGAATTTTTTTCTCGAAAAAACTTGATCTCAAGATATTATCTCCACTTTCGTTAAGTTTTTTTTCTTTTCTACATATTCTGGTCTAAAAGTCATTCATTTCTCATCAATTTCGATTAACAATCTCATCTACTACGGGGTTGTATTTGCAACAGATGTTACAAGATGCAACCACATTTTACAAAACAGGTGTTGTGTGCGAGCGTCAACGGGAGCATCAGCAGCGGGAAGCAATTAAATGACGTCGAATTTATCATGCGCGCAGGTCTTTAACGTTTTTGAGGTCATAATAACTTGACCCATACCTAGCCATGACCACGGCCCTTTCCAAATGATTACTTAATGTATACTGATAAAACCCTCTCTCTTCGTCTTCAAGCATTTCTGAAATATGACGTATTGTCTAAATAGGATATTTTTATATAAGCCATATATGATACAGGAGTTTCCAAATTCGGTGGAAGTTGCTCAAACACTACTCGACAATCAAGGTGCCGAGTTTAATGGAGAAAATATTGCCTGTTGCCAAACATGGCAAAACTTTGCTTAATAACTTTCAATCAAATGCTGAGATTAACGAATTTTCAAAATGTACTTGCAATGTTAGTTCTATAGGATGACTTGTATTACAATTTGCAGAGATTGAATGTCGTTTCGATTAACTCTATCTGGAATTAAGAAGATTTGAACAGAATTTCAGGTACTTACAGAATGCTTTTGATAATCATTTGAAAAATATTCGGTGAAAGTTTGACACCTTTAGATTCTTTGATCGAAGCGACTGAAAAACTTGTGAGCAACTCTGCAATAGACATATCGATAATGCAGGCTAGACTAGAGTAGCCGAACAGCAGCTTTTCGGTTCACGTGGCGTTTATACTTCGGAAAGTGTGCAACCCAAGTGTGATGAATTGTAGCAAATTTGTGACATTATCAGTGAAAGACTTAAGAAACGTTTAACAATTTTAAACAAGAATCGCGAACTCATGGAAAGTGTTGAAAAGGCAAATGAATGATGCGCGAATAGTGTTGAATTGTTAATGTCAGAACGCATTCAAAAGTGTTCAAATTCTGCAGAATTGGCTGAAGAAAGTCTGCAAGAGGCATAACACATTTGCAGTATCAACTAGTGATTTTGAACTATCTAGTCCTAATGAATTTAAAAAAATTTTTTCGAAGGCATGACACCTAAAACCACAATCTTAGTATTTCAAAGTGTACAAAGAATTCATGATATGTTGTGTGATAAACGTACTGCTAGCCTAAGGATATTAACTTTGAAACCACGACCAGTACAAATATTTGCTACAGAACCAGCGGTACCACTGCAAACACCTGCCGGACCACCACATTTTTTACACAGAAAATATAAGATTGATGTTAAACATGAATTACGTCCCTGATCCATGAATACTACAGTGGATGCGATAATCTGGATAGTGGTGATACAAAGCCAACAGGATTTGGTCCCAAAACGTCGAAAACATGATCATGTTTTAACAAAACTCTTGGATCTTCGTTTCTGTGCATAAAATGAGCTCAATAGTTAAGGGTTATTGGGATCAAATGCATTTAGAGCAAATGATCCATTTAGTCCTGTCTACCTTGCGAGACAAGGAAGAGGATTTGTTCGGAAATTTAGATACATTTACATACATTTCACAATGAAGTTTTTTTTCAAGATTTGGACAATTGCACATCCATGACGGAACCTTTGCTGTCGAAATTTACCCCATTTATAAGTTTTTTTGGCATACATCTCCCTCTTCAAGAATGACTTGAGGTCACAAAGTATCTCCGCAGAAAATTACAAGAGAGCTTAGAATGCATGTTAACTGTATTAAAATGCATATTAATTGTATAAAGCTACATCAACAACGCATAAAGTGGTCTACAGCGGTTCAAATCTGATGCGCTCATGTCGTCGACAGAAACACAACTCTATTTATGATGAAATGGTCACATCACATTATTTAAGGCCGTCGAAACTCCGCAATGAGATAGTTTTCTTTATTCAGGGGAAAATAGCTTCGGGTTAGTCGAACCCAATCTTGACGTCTGTCATTAAAAATTATGGGTCGAAGGAGACGATGTGTAGGGCAGGGTATAAAATGGCGCAGGGCTTGAGATGTGCCCGTTCGGTAAGTAGATTTCCGTCCGTTTGTTCTCGTAAGGGTAAAGCACGTGTATTTCTATTAGTTGTAACCATCTGTGGAGTGTCCGTGGGACAAAAATTTGAAAACTCCCGAACTAGATACCTCTCTTGCAGCCTCCAATCCTCTTAAAGCGACATTTAAGTGTAGCCCTAAAACAATAAAGTTCGAAATTCTATATACAGATTGTGGTATACAATATTTTTTGTTTTTCTATTTGGCACATTTATAAATAATGCTTCTAGTGTCTTAACAGGTGAACAACCTTCATACAATTGTCCACGTGAAATATGTGAAGTGATGTTCAGTTGTTTCGACTTTCTTTGAAATAGCGAGTTCAATTGCACCCTTTTCTTATGATATCACGTTTTCAATCCTTTCATTGGTGTATCATATTTTTTGCTGCCAAAATCCTCTTTCACCCAGCCAATGATAATTTTGTAATTATTTTTAATATCAGGAAAAACGTTATTAATTAGCTGTTCTTTTATATCCAGGATATTAAAGAAATATAATGGTAGAGTAACGCGCCCATTTTCAGTACAAATATGCATGTTTCCACATATATTTCCACAAATATTTGGCAGGTGTTCTGAAAACCTCATGAGTTACTTTCCAGTTGTTTCAGCCGTGCGCTAATTTCATTTGATTACGATGAATATAGGACAATTCGGAGAGTCTGTCTGAAATCTCCACACACTAAAGTCAACGCCAAAAGTTATTATTATTTTGTCGGGAATCTTCGATTTAATATTTCTAATGATAGCTTATAGCGCAATCACACAAAATAAAAATTGTGCATTCTTGGAGTAGTTTGCCAAGTAGTTTGCGTTGATTCTCATACGCTGATTAATTTGTTCATTTTGATCGCCCATGAAATAAATTTATGAACGTTGTTGATCGGAAAGTTGGTGAGCGCAACGTTGAATGGTGACTGGTAAACTCGCCTTTGAATCTTGAGTGTCGTCAAATAATTACCGCACCTGAGTACGTTTGCACTAAAAGATGTTTTTGGAGAACGTGAATTATATTTACGAACATTTTCCATGAAATGTTTTGATGCATACGAAATATTAACGTTAATTTGCGAAAAATATTCGCAGGCACTGTCGATTTTGCCAATAAGAAACGATTCGACAATGCATAAATAGTTTTACTACTGCCATGAAATGCCATTTGAGTAAAAACTGGTATATTTCTAAACGAAAACTTTGGATTTTATCCCGTTCAACAAACTTCATCGTGCTCATCATATGTATCCGCTCGAAATTCTATATGTCTTCTCAACTGTTTTTAACGATGAATTTTGATTTCGAATAGAAGCAATTATGCAAACTCTAATTTTCTGAATTCATTTTGTTAACTACGTTGTTCTTCATTTCGACTTACGCACGGTTGTGAATCTTTCAATCTTCCTATTTCATATCAATGTAAACGTTGTTGTTCAAATTCGTTTGTTCGAACGTTCCCGTGTTGTTGAGCATTTTGATTTCGTTGGTCATATCCTTCGCCATTCAGAGTTCAGTTTAACGCGACGAAAAGCAAAAAAAATTCCAACCACTTTTATTCCGCGCGATCTCGTCAATTTATTATTTGAAAATCTACTATCATTCGCATATATCATTATTATTATAATTTATTTAGACCATAAACAATTCTAAGACAAAAAGTAGAATGACTATGAGCAGCGAAAACAGTCGGTCTTTCTTTTTTGAAAAGGTTCACTAAATGGTTAGTGTAATTGTTGTGAAAGGGTGAAATATTTTATTGATGACACGTTTTGATGGTTAGACACTTCGAAAACCAGTTTGTAGATGGTAGGAGTAGATTTCTTAAGGATTTACCGGTGTGTTGCAATAATAAGACCAAGGCTGATTCACGGAAATGTTTCGATCTTTATTTTATTGATATTGATTGGATATAAAGGTTGAGCGAGATTAGGATTAATAAGCGATTGGATGGATGTTAGTACTGTCGTTCTTTCCGTCAACTTTCTATATAATTTTTTTCCTAATATTCAAAATATTATTTTGAACGTCAAACTTCTCCACTGCGCTGTCAATAATTCAAGATTCCGTAGCTGCAGGTTTGGTTTTTAGGTCTGCTTGCTCATTTCTCAAGAAGGCAATATGACTCGGTATACAAAAAGATTTAATTGCGTATGTAGCAATTATATTCTTTAGTTCGTTGACAAAGTTCCAGTTGTAATATAAAGATTAAGAGATAGCTTTTATGACAGATAAGCTATCTGCAATACTGACAGTAGCAAGTTTTGTGAATTAAACAATAACCCCAAGACGATTGTAAATGCTGACCCGCTTTAATATAGGTTATGGTTCGCTTAGATTTGCCCTGTAGGATCTACTTCTGTATAGGAAGAGTCCACCCTTGGAGCCGTCTGTAAAAGGAAGGCGCCAATCATTATTTTCCAACTAGTAATCTTTCTCTGCAATTAAGTCTCTGAAGACGATATTTTCGGTATATTTTTTTCTGTGTGTTGAGAGTGAAATACTCAGGAATTGACGTTTAAAGCCCAGACGTTCAAATCCAGGAGGATTTGGAAGTTGTGTATAGACGTGAATTGCGGATTGATATCTCTTGGTTTTTTTGACGATAAGAACTGTTGTAACATCTTTACGGAGTACTGAATTGCTAAAATTAAGCAGTTTCGGGATGATTTTGCCTTTTCTTTCGTACACACTGTTTCTAAGGCTGGAAGTCCGGCAGTGATGTTTTTTATGGGCGTCGTTCGAAAAACATATGCGCTGGCTCCGATCACATGGTGATAACCCGGTTTCTAGATATTCGTGTTTGATTTGCCGTCGTTGAGATAGTCTTGCTGGACATGTTTGAAAAGAACATGTTCGAACTGGTAAGTTATTTATGTGCATAAGCCGAGTCTCCGTATGATATAAGCATTTTCTGCAAATGTTCAACTTTTTTGGTTTCTGTATTAATATTTTTGCACCCCAGTAATGAGCCCAGGTTGAAATATTTTCCCACTAGTTTTCACCATATTAATGGTTGTTGTTTTATTTTGCGCCTTTTTTAGAATACAAACATCATCAGCGTATAGGCAATGTTTAACTTTAGAACGTGGTGTAGAATCCTAGTTATATTATTGAAAGCAATTTGAAAACTGTGGCAGACAGCGGAGGTGCTTGTGGAATTCCATTTACTAGACCAGACCACTTTTAAAAGTGACAATTGACTCCAACTGTACATCGCCTACGTATCATCAAATATTTGATGTAGTTGAAAAATTTAGGTTCAAAACTCCATGGCTTCAAAATAGCATGTAAAACACCTTTTCAAAGTCGAATTATACCATGATATCTTTCAGACAGGCTTTCGTTGTGCCAAAACGTATGTGTAGTAGAGCATCTATCCAACTTCTGGCTGTATTAAATCCAACTTGCTGTATGTAATTATATTTTTAGATTCGATAGGTGAAGGTAATCTAGAAGCCATAATTTTCCCCAATATTTTTGAGAGATAGGTTAACAGAGAAATTGGACGGTAATCTGATGCAGCAGCAAAGATTTTATTTTTTCGAATGGAAACAGTCGCGGAAAGTTTCCATGAATTGGCGATATGACCACTGGAAACTATTTCATTATATACACATAGAAATTTATGCTTTCTTGAATTTGTCACTCTCACATCTTTTGATATGAAGTACGATCCAAGCGTAACGTTTTTCCTTTTTCTTTGGTAACACAGCCCTAAAGTTCCAATGCGGACATAGGCTTTTCTAGGAATGCAGCGCATCCTTCAATGAAATGAGCGTCCGACAAAGTAACTAGAGTTAGATTATTGTCCATGAAGCTTCGGGAAAAGTTTCAGTCCGCAGAGTACTGAGGCTTCTCAAAAATGGTTAGATATCTCGCATCGTGTGATATCATTAGAGGTAAGAGCCCCGCTTGTTTATTGTTTCGTAGCACCATCATTGAAGTGCTCCCATAAATTGTTATAGACTATTCGTTAAAGCTGAAAGTGTACAGAATATCTTTTAAAAAAAAAGACGTCATAAATCCACTTTGATCGTACTTAGTAAGGTTAGCTTGTAATTCTACTATAACGGGTCTTCTTTTCGGGGTATACCCAGGGTTACCTAGGAAGTCCCTTTCCAAGAATATTTACGTAAAAAAATTCTTGGACCTTCGGATTTTTGTTCTTATGCTATAAAGAAAAAAAAAAGCGATTTTTAATGGGAGGGGGAGAAAACCAGCGTGGTGATTCGCAACCCTACTCTTGTTTGAAACTTTCTACGTTTTTGTTCGTTCCGAGAGATTATTTCCCACGTTTTATCGGC
>JMRR01017892.1:0-13029 GCA_000688735.1 Glossina austeni
ATTTCAAAGTTACCGTTAAGAGAAATTTTGGGACGGATGGCGAAGTAACAGGCCTCATGATGTAAAGGTAATTTGAAAGTAACACATTATATTCTTTGATTCAAAAATGATCGCGGTGGCTGTATACATTTACAGTAACCCACGAAAAAACTAAGTCGTAACAACTAATGATTGCTAAGTATAACACACTGTATTTCTGTTGACCATGCCTAGAACTGAAGAATGTGTGTTCACCATTATTGAGAGCACACACTTGGGGAATGAGAATGTTTTGCCTTTGCTTATATTGTGGGAACCAACAAAAATGGAATTACCAGATTTGATGATTGGCAATAAAGTCTCTTATTTTTTGAACATGATCACCAAATATTTAGATGTCGAAATTTATTGGATTTGAAATGATTGTGAGATTAGCATTAACGTTAACAGTTTTTATATTCACATAGCATAGCACGAATCATTATTAAAAATACTTCATCATAAGTGTGATGAATCACTCATGAGTCTATAAAGAATTTTGATTTCCCAGGAATTAAAGGAAACCTCTGATAAGGGTTTATTTTTTTTTAATTTATTTATTTACGTACACGAAAAACTCAACTAAAATAAATTAACTGACTGACTGAGAATTTAATTGACTCTTAAAAAATGTAGGTTTTCAGTTTTTTTGGTGTACGTTTCTTCTCCTTTCTTAGTTTTTTTAGTGTAGGTTTTTAGTTTTGTGGTGTAGATTTCTTTTTTTTCTTAATTTTTTGGTGTAGGTTTTTAGCAATTGCAATTATTGCATTTAATGAAGCGTATTGTATAATCCCTAAAAGAACCAACAGAACGCAGCGTCAAATGTATTAATACAAACATATATATTAAACAATCAAACCTTTCTTTTTCTTTCTTATAAATAAATTTATAAATTTATAAATATCCTTTCCTTTCAGCAAACTTTTGCGTTTTTGTCCAACTTTTTGACTCGGCCTGCTTTTATTCACATACAGTAAATAAATAAAAAAAAACTTATTTGTGTTTCTTTTTTTATGTGAATTATGGCCTCTATGATCTTAAAATTAATATTATTTCTGTTATTTCCAGATTTAGTGCTATGTAGTTTATGTAGAAAAGTGACCAAAAATTGATATTTTAACAATAAATGCATATAAAGATGCAGAGCCATATCCATAGGCATGAACCAGTTGAAGTCCTTGCTGATGTTATAGGCGCGAGAGTGTTTAAATTTGATTATTGATTAGAAAAGTTTACAGTTTTTCATGGTATCACTTTTTACTACAGTAGATGATGTAATAATAATGGGTTCGGGCATACGAACTTACACATTTATTTCCAACTTCGTTAAGAAAACCTTGATTACAATTCTCTATTGATGGATAGGACTGTTGCGCATCTTATTGTCGATATCTTTGTCTCTTGTCTCCACCGTTGTGCAAGATATTTATGAAAAAGAAAAGAACACGCAGACATGATGTTGCCATACATATATGGTTTTAGTTTTAGCAGTCACCCTCAAGTTTTAACAAAAAATTACAAACATGTGAATAATTTTCCTCTTCTTGTTTTTCTTCATTCCATTAAGAAAATTTTAAGCGTTGACGTGGTGCTACCATATGTTGAAGTCATCTCTATTCTCCACATATGGTATTTTTCACATTTAAAAAAAGAAAACCAGCTTGATATTGTAGTGAAACGTGCAAACGGAATTTCTCTTCCAAAAAAAATTTTAAAAAATTGGAAAGAGGCAAACAAACGTATTGGAAAGTTTTATCAAATATAAAAGCTCAATACATTGGCTTCGTTAAACATATTACACCTATTCCTGTGAATGAATTTTATGGCATTCGTTTTTAGCAATGGCAAGGGGCTTTTTTTAATTTGTTACCCTGAAAAAGCTACAACTAACAACAGGAGAACATTAAAATAATTTTTTGAATCAATTATAAACCGCAGATTTCTCGCAGTACTAGCAAATCTTTAAGAACAATTTGTGAAGCCAAATTTATTGCTTCACATTTAAATAAATTGCAGAGAAGAAAAATCCAGCATTAGGAATCCAATAAAGCAATTCGCATTCAGAAAATTTCCTGTGAAACTTTACTTTGTAGTTTTGTACCCCTTAGGAGACGATTTTGATGCAACGGGAATTCATTACCAAAAGGTAAATTCAGTATTCTGTCTTCTTGAAGACCAGGTATTAGTTGGGATATTTCGACATCTATACGCGTTATTAGAGCTAATTCTTTTTCTTCAACGACTGGACTAATTATGAGGACAACGAAGAACTTTGTACTTATCTATATTTCAATTATTGTACTATTTCAGTATTATATGTTATTGTTATATTATTCAAATATTCTATTATTTCGTTCTTCTATGAATTCTGTAATTCTGTTATTCTTTTATCCCTTTATTTTGTTGTTTCATCGAGCATGTTGAAGTTAGCCTTGTGCAGCCAATTCTAATCTCGGAAGCGTCTACTTCTTGAGGGGTACTCCTCGAGATTTTGCGCACAGTAAGCGTGCCATTATTGTGCCATCCTCGAAACTGGCTCGTATATATGCAGCAGCTCCAAATGCCTTTTCGGAAGCATCAGCAAAAATGTGCAACTGGATTGTTTTTGGGAGGTTGCCCTTGAACATGTGCCGGAAGATTTGTAAGTTGTTTAGGGTGACTAAACTTTCACGAAAGTTGGTCCATGTTGTGTTCAATTCTTGTGGTAATTGTTCATCGCCAAAGGTGGTCAATCTTCAGTACCCAAATGAGGCCAAGGGTTTTAATCGATTCCTTTTCATCATTGCTGAAATCAAGGTTGACTTCCCGATAATCTTGTGGGATGTTTTGCAATAGCTGGGAATGATTAGCGCTCCATTTGCGGCAATTGAATCCATGTTTTGCTAAGGATTAGCTGTCGTTGTGATTCTATTGCGGTTGTTAGACTGTTTGATCCTGCAAGCCCGTCATCAACAAAAAAATTGTCCTTCAATATCTGCGCGTCTAGGTGGTGGCTGATTTCATTCTCGGTTGCAATCTTCTGAAGGCATCTCGTGGCTAAATAAGGGGCGGCTCGTGTACTATACGTAACTGTATTTAGTCGATAGTATTTGATGGGTAATAAAGGATCTGTTCTCCAAAGAATGATTTGATATCTCCTATCATCTGGATGTACCAGTATTTGTCGGTGCATTTTTTCTATGTCCGTATGGAAGACGAATCTTGGCAATCGAAATCAAACCAGTGTAGAGAATAGGTCGCTTTGAACTGTTGGACCAGTGTACATCAGATGGTTGAGTGAATAGCGAGTTGAAGTTTTAGCAGACGCGTCAAAAACCGTGCACAGCCTTGTGGTTGTGCTATCTGGTTTTAGCACACAATGGTGTGGAATAAAGTAGTTGGGAGTAAACACGGACTCAATGTTTATCTTCGTCATGTGTCCCATCTGTTCGTATTCCTCAATGAACTCAATGTATTGTGTTCTAGTGGAGGAATCTCTCAACAGCCGCCGCTCAAGAGCGATAAATCTCCTATGGGCCATTTCTCTTGACTCTCCCAGTGCGGATGAGTCTTCACGAAAAGGTAATTTCACCATAAAACGATCGTCGTTGTTGGTTTGCACATTTTGACTGAAGTGTGCCTCGCATTGTTGTTCATCTTGCGATAGGCTCTTGTCACATAGCCCATTATCATCCATTCGCCCTAAGCGTTCAATCACATCATTTAGTGCCGTATGATTGGCAGCTTGTATATCAGCTGTTTAGATAGCGCATGTTGCTATGTGTGTTGAGTTTGGATTTGTGGATACCTTGCCGCTGACAATCCAGCCTAGAAATGTGTTTAAGAATGTTGGAAGGCCATTGCTTAATTCTATTTTGCCGTTCTGCAGTAATTCGAAGTAGTATTCTGCTCCCAATAGAATGTCTGCCTTTCCTGGTTGGTTAAAGAACAGATCAGCCAAATTTATATTCGGAATCTTCCATCCTGATACGTCTAATGAATGATTGGGTTGTGGGGGAATAATTGATGGAAGAATGAAGGCTTCTAAATCCGTAGTGAAACTGGCATCTCTAGATGATAATTTGACGTTTACTCGCCTTATTGCCATTTTCTGACCGTTGCCAATGCCATCAATGAGTAGTGATGTTTCACTTGTTGAAGCACCTAATTTTCTGATTAGGCGTTCAGAAACGAGGTTTACTTGTGAGCCGGAGTCAAAAATCGCACGAAATTCTGCTGAATTTCCGCTGGCTGCAATTATTCTTACTCTTGCCGTTGCGACTGTATTTGATAGATTTGATTGACTAGTGGATGATGTTGGACTTGGGTGAACTTGAGTCTCATTTGGCATAGGATTTGATGATTGTGTCAATGCTGATCCAGAGTGATGTGTGGTGTTTCTTATTGCATTTCCTGCAGGAGCCAGGAGAACAATTGTTAGATGAGTGATTGACCTTTAAGCAGTTGAAGCATAGCTTTTGTGATTGAACGTACCTCAATCTGTCTATTTCGGATAGCTGCAGAAATTTGAGACATTGGTGTAGTAAATGTATCCCTGTGCTGCAGTGTTTGCATTTTCTACCTTCTGTGTAGGCCCGTACAACTGGCGAGACCGTTTTGTTGTTGAATGTGATGGCCTTTGCTTGAGATTTCTTGTTTCCATTGTTTGGAATTGGAATTCCAGGAATGAAAGCAGATCATCAATGCTTGGCAATTCCTTTGGTTGGCGTAACGATTGCTCAAACCTGATATGAAGATTACGATCCAGTTTTTTGATTAGAATGTGTACTAATATCGGATCCCATTCATTGATTTTGATTCCAATATTATTTAGTGCTAGAAAACATTCTCGAGTTGTGTCAAGAAGGCCTTTGATGGATATTGCATTTGAAGTGGTTACTGGATGATTGACGATTTTTTCCAGCAGTGTTGAGAGAAGAAGGCGCTTATTGTTGTAGCGTTCCTGTAAAGTTGTCAAAGCGGAGATGTAATTTTCTTCAGTTGTCGTTAGATGACTAACCAAACGCCTGGCTTCTCCTTGGCCTTTAGGCACCACATCTTTTGTACATTGGGCATTGGCTGCAGATGAATCATGTGAAGGTCGTACGAATTATTCTCCGTTTCTGTCTAGAGCTTATTTTTCAATACAGTGAAAAATGGCAAATGTCGTAATATTTCTGGAGTCACCTGATAAGATGAGGGACGATCCTTAGTCTCCTACCAGTGCTTGGAAAAATTTTGTGGAGGATAATGATAGAGAGACTTCGGATGATTTCTACTCTTAGTCTGTCTGATAAATAGTTCGGCGTCCGCAAGGGTCTCCGTACGGAAGGTACCTGAGTACACATGCACACATGTTTCGGCGATTGTGACGAAAAATATGCCTTAGGCATATTCATTGACTTTAAGGATGCATTTGACCATCTGAATTAGAATAATATACTTACAACTAGAAGACATGTGCGGATAAGTTAATGGAATACTTGATTGCTCTGCATATGCAGATGACCTGCTCATCTTGATGAAAGGTAGGGCTCGGAAAGTAATTGAAGAACGCAGTGAAAGCGTTATGACAGTGGTTATGCTACTGTAAGGTAGTGTCTCGTTCGGCAGGCCTCCAGTGGTTAGAGTGAATTAGATAAGTTTTAGGTACGAGGCAGAAGTCAAGTATCGAGCTATTGCCACGAATGATAGGGGCAAGTTTATTCTACACCTTAATAAGGTTGAAGATAAACTTATGAATTTGGCAGGGCAAATTCGTCGTGTCCTATTGCGCGATTGGGCCCTTACCACGCGCGCCGTCCGGTTGTAGACGGTGGTTTTTTTTTGCTTGTCCAACATATGGAGCTCCCGTGTTGTGCCCGGGCGTCATGTCTGTTGTGGGGCGGAATAAGATTTTGAGCTTAATGTTGTTGGCGTGCCTGCCTGTTTGTAAAATGGTTTCAACTGACGCTCTACAGGTACTGGTGGGTGCATCCCCTGTGGGCCTTAAGGTTTCGCGTCTTAGTAGTGCTTATAGGATAAAGAGGGGCTTGCACTTACTTGACGGGCTATCAACCCAGGGACCGTGAGGCTCTATTAAAGGAACGTGTCCGTGCGTTACGGCAATCACGTTGGGATAATAGTGAGAACGGTAGACTTACTTTCAACTTTATTCGTGATGTCTCGTTCACCCAGGGTTTAGTTTAAGCTTATTTCTCGGGTATCTGCTTACGGGACGCGGATCCGTCAATGCATTTTTGCACAAAAGAGGCCGTTCTGAAACCAACGCTCGTCTATGTGGCGGCCTGTCTGAATACTATGAACATGTGTTGTTGGTGTGCTCTGAGAGAGATACAAGGAGAGTCAAGGTAGTTCACCGTAGAATCTATTTCAGTTCGGCTCTGTCTACTCCTGAGACGGCAGCTGCACTGAGCACGTTTGCATCTGCTGTTTTCCTCAAGCACCGGCTTATTCGACGGGGTTTGAGTAACTCTGTCTAAGCTCTGTTTTGACTGGATTACGCAAAGTTTATTTGACTATCACTGACTGACTTCAGGGTGGACCACACGGGGTTCTAAAAGCATTGGCAATGTGGTGGAAACCCGTTTCCCCGTTTCCTTGCATTACTACGGTTGTCTGAATTAGGTTTGAGCCTTGCTCACACATCCCCATAAGGGTATCGTTTTCTTATTAAACGAAAGAGTTTGGGAGGGCTTTTCTGCCTTTTGCTGAATTTTTCGTCTTCGTGGTTTTGGAAGTACCGGGTCGGTAAGAAAAAACGTAGACAGTCCTTTTTAAAGCTTCCCATCGGTCCATTGGCGATTTTTATTCCTAAGCTAGGTAACTAGGTGCTCTATATTGAAGCATAATTACCATCGTACCAGGTAGAATATTTTGGTTCATTCCATAGGCCTCGGATAAATCTTCCACTCTTTCGATGAATTGCAGTGGATCCCGCGAAGCTGTGTAATCTAGTCTCCATTTCTGGACAATTTCTATGGGCAATCTACTATCTACAGAAGTTGAATTCAGCAATGATGATGACTCAATGGCATTCCTTTCCGGTACATGAGTTGTTGCATTAATTGGTGCATTGACTGTAGAATTATTAGCATATTTAGCGGTGGCAACCAAAAGGGGGTTTATCGTTGACATATAAGGTCGTTTCAGCCCTAACATACCGTGTTTATTTATTGGCGGCTAAGCTAGGCCTCGCCCTAGTCACAGGGAAGGACATGCCATATACAGCTTCTTAGTCTGAAACTGCAGAGTAGCTTTGCTCCCTGTGGGTCGTGAGTGACGCTTCCTCACTCCATGAGCCAACAGGCGCCGTAGGGTTAAGTGTCCACGGCAAGAACCTACGTAAAAGTTCTTATCACGTCTATTGAGTGAAATTGATGATTAATTCAGTGGCAGCAATTCGGGTGATGTTAGTTCTTCCGATTGCTCTGCCGGCAAATTTACGGTCAGGTTGGCAAACTGGTTGACCATCCGTTCGGATGTTTTTAGATTATTCGCCATTCCTAACAATCTATAAGTTAGTAGTACAATTTTAAATAGTATCTATCTCACGGCACTTTTCCACCGTTTTTATTTTCCGCAAAGTAAGAGACACCATAACAATCGAGGGCGCTAAAATATGTGTCAATTTGGTATTATCTTTATTAAAACTTTTCTCTTGAATTATAATTACAATTTTTTTTTCTTTTATATATGTATTACAAATTTTATTTGAATTATTACAATGGGTGTTTTCGGCTCGTTAGACTGAATGGGATAGGAGTCCCGCGTGGTGGAAAGCTCGCAAGATCCCAACGCGTACAATTATATTGTTGATAGAATTATAGGTAAGTTGAAAAATAAACGGGTAAGTCGTTAACATAGTGTTCCGCCCTGTAATTAAACTTATATTTTAACATTAAATCTCACGAATGGTACCTCGACGGTATTCAAATTGTCTCACTAATAGGAAAAATATATGTGTCCTAAAATAGAGTACAAACGAAGAATCACATCAATCTAAAATTCAACAACGCGCTAGCTTGGTGGCCGTGTAAACACGACTGTAGAGCGATTGAACTGATTCACTAAGTTTGAGAACACATGCAGTTCAAATTTAGTTTATGCGGTGTTATGTAATCTTAATTTATATTTAAAATGATCTTGTGTTCAATTCGGTTTAATACGGCGGTAAATGTGGACAATTTACATATTTGTTTAAAATATTTCTTTTTTTTTCATGGTAGTATGATGACGGTGCGTCAAAATCAGGTAGATTAAGAAGAAGAAATGTAGGGAATATTTTATCCGTGACATTTTGTATTAGTTTCCATGTAATCCGGCCGTAAAGTTTATGCAATTAATTTTGGCAC
The DNA here is from genome assembly GCA_000688735.1 of Glossina austeni. Lineage (NCBI taxonomy): Eukaryota > Metazoa > Arthropoda > Insecta > Diptera > Glossinidae > Glossina > Glossina austeni. Next base: position 8,352 of record JMRR01017892.1, read on the forward strand.
GAAACACAATTTGTTTTCGAGTCGCTAAAACCTGACAACCTGACAACCTGACGGCAAAATTATCAAAAATAGTTTGACGGCGCATTGAATGTGTTTCTAAATTGATATAACGCGGCGGCAAAATATCGAAGATTTATGTGACACGGTAGAAAATTGATTTTTAAGTCAGTAAAACCTGGCGGAAAAAATTCGCAAAAATTAATTGCACGAAAATATTTTCATGTGACAGATAAAATTAAAGTCGGTTATTTTTTTTATTGTCGATATATTACTTGTCAGATAAATAAATTGACCACGCTAAAAAAAAAGTGATTTATATATTTGCATTTACTAAATTTTATCTAGGAGAGGAATCATATTAATCATTCACTTTGCATTTACTTATTTTTTAACAAGATATATTAAAATTGAAAGTTCCTCTCAATACACAAGAAATATATATATTTATATATATATATATATATATATATATATAATTATCTGAATATATATATATATATATTTGTTGACTGTAAGCACATTATTATACCTGATTATAATTATAAATTTTTTTCTGACGTGAACTTTCTCTCTTAATGAGAAAAAAAAAGTTAAGAAAATTTAAGGAACAAAATTTCTTTTTTACTTGTTTCAATCTAAACTAGAAAACAATATTAATTGATATAAAGTAGAAAACAATATTAATTGATATAAATCTTTAGTGAATTAATTTTACAGTGAAAAATTATTCTTTGATTTGTAATTTTGCAAACTCGTTTTTAAAAACATATATATTAAATAGTTTTTCGTCCGGATTTTTGACAAGTGTTCCCCGGGATAGCAGCTAAAACAACATCAGCCTGTCTCCGCATGGAGACATGGTCTGATCGAATCATTATAGATAGAGACGATTTTCAAAATTCTTATATGAATACCATTGAGAATAATAAGAGATCGCGATGAAGTTGATTCATCTCCGAAAGGGGGAGCTAAAGCTAATGATTTAACAGTTCTCAGTAACGAGGCAGTTTATAGCATCTTCGGTGTCTGTCCTATGGTTCAAGTGGACACAATACTCTGAAGAAGTCTTGCCCGAACAGAGAGGGCGAATTAACTATCAATAATATTAAGGCCATTAAAAATTTTTCCTGCAAAGAAGTGAGCGGGAAGTTCTCAAACTAATTTCAATTTCTAGTTTATAATTTCTACGATGAGAACTTCCGTTCATTGAACTTCGCTTTTGGGCAAGAATGATAATGAGAATGTTAATAAGATTCTAACAAAGAAAAAATTTAATTACGGTCGTTAAAAGGAAATTTGTTATTTCCAAGCCTTCTCCTAGCATTGCCCCAAAGCCGTCTGTAACAAGATCTCGGTGGCTGGTTCCACCAACTTGCACCAAGCAGCAACTTGCGTTCTTCGAAACTTGATAGATTAATCTCTGCGATTAAAGAACGTATTTGAAGGAATTTGAGGAAAAAGTGTCTAATTTTACTTACGATCAAGTGCCTCGTACTTTCAGTAAATCCGCCGGGATGACGTTTTTATTTAAAATATGGTCTCTTTTTTACAATATAATTTTCAAAGTGTCCGGTGTAACTTATCATTTGTAGATTTTTACTTGATCTCGAATAATATTGATTTCTGCATTTTAAGTGAAGTTTTTCTGTAAGATGACCATTTTTTTTAAGTTAAAATTTCCAATTATATTTCAACCACCAAATGTCGGGATAACGGCTATGGTGGTGTTTGTATATTACCTAAGAAAAATGACAGCATCATGCTAATTTCCACCCACTTTTCGTGATGAGATTCAAAAATTATGTACATTTTTGACGGAGAACAAAACGTAATTCTAGCTGCAAATTTCAATGCTAAACATTGCCTGTATGGCGACCAACTTTCGACCAACAAAGTGAAGATCCTTGCAAATGCCATCAATGCCAGCAGTTTTAATATTTTAATTAATCGCAATACTACCTTTCACTGTAATCGGATCTAAATTTTTATAATTCAGCTGTTTTATCATTCAACTGGAATACGACTAATGTCTCAATTAGCAAAAGTCAAAATTCTCCCATTTTATTTCACAGTTGCAGCAATTCCCTTAAAAAAATAGAAAATTTCATTTCCTTATGGACCGTTTGAAAGGGGAAAAAGACACATAGCGCTATCATGATTAAAAAGGTATGTGGCAATGGTAACTCGCGTTTTCTGTGGAATTGTATGTTAATAATGGTCTATTAACTTTATTACTTACATTTGCGATCTGTTAAACTTAGTCCCATTCTTAACCTAGGTAAAGATTTATTGATTTAAGCAACTTCAGACGCAGTTGTATTTATAAACCTTATGAATAATAAATAATTAGTTAAGAAGAAGCTAATAGATTTCTTGAAATTTGGGAACATTATTCCAGCTTGAAAATTGGAAAAATTATTCCAGCTCGTTCTTATGCATATCAAGAACGCAAATCTACGAACATGTGCGTTAACGACGCTATTAGAAGTTATTTTGGCTTTTTTAAGTTATATAATGGACTCTTCGATCTCTTCGCAGCAAACAATGTATGTCATCTCGGGGAACTAACTTCCTTTATTAGAAAAGTGAATTTATCTTTTCAAGTTATGATATTTTTTTTTTTACATTCAATCATAATTTATTTCTATAACATTTTTTTTTTCAAGCAAAATTTGCAGCACTTCTTTTACATCACTTTCAGCAAGTCTACAATTACGCTTAACATATCGGCTTTAGCAATCATGGCTGCAATTTTTTTTGTGTTTTATATACATTTCGTGTTAAAAATTACCATTGTTTATTATCTGGGCATATAAGCCTCAAATTTTATTGGCTTGATCCATCTTAACTCAACATCCAAAAAAGAACAAAAACTAAAAAATGATGGGTATGTTGGCGTTTGTATTTTTATTAAATCTGGCAATCGTTTCGACCAAATAGCATTCAAAACAAATCTAGATATCCTGAATATAAAAACTGTTAACGTTAATGCTAATCTCACAATCATTTCAAATCCAATAAATTTCGACATCTAAATATTTGGTGATCATGTTCAAAAAATAAGAGACTTTATTGCCAATCATCAAATCTGGTAATTCCATTTTTGTTGCTTCCCACAATATAAGCAAAGGCAAAACATTCTCATTCCCCAAGTGTGTGCTCTCAATAATGGTGAACACACATTCTTCAGTTCTAGGCATGGTCAACAGAAATACAGTGTGTTATACTTAGCAATCATTAGTTGTTACGACTTAGTTTTTTCGTGGGTTACTGTAAATGTATACAGCCACCGCGATCATTTTTGAATCAAAGAATATAATGTGTTACTTTCAAATTACCTTTACATCATGAGGCCTGTTACTTCGCCATCCGTCCCAAAATTTCTCTTAACGGTAACTTTGAAATACTTTCCAGTTTTCCTTACAAAAAGTTTAGAGCCAGTTGGAAGTAACATTCTAATCCAAAAACTTATTTCCGAAAACGTCTAGCATCCAAAAGACAATTCAACAATTACACTAATCGAGAAAACTTTTAGGAAATTTATTCGCAGGACATTCTTAATACCGCATAATAGAATACTCTGGAATTCTAACAAGAATATCGCCTACCTAAAATCGCCTAAAAAATTACTTAACGGACCACAATGCTATTGCTACTCCTTTGCTTCCTGCCGGTATATCTGTTGAACTTTCAAATGTTATGAAACAGAAAAAGCCCACATCAGCAGGTTGTGATGGTATAAAAAATAGCCTGACTGAAGCCATCTACTTGTAAAAACCCGATGATCAAAATAGATTCTATTCTGAAACAAGATTACATCAAAATAATCGCCTCTTTGATCAAAGAAAGACAAAGCCAAATATAATCGCGCTGTATATCAACGTTTTCCAAACATAATCTTTAAATCATGGATTTATGGGAAAATTTTCAACTCCTGTGAAATTGAACTTCTAAATTGCCTTCCTCGCATCGATTTCACATTTGGCAGAAACATTGGAAGTTTCTGCACGCAGGTTGGTATTGAAAATGGGCCACACTGGTTGGACCAAAAGCATGCATAAACTGAGCGCAAGTCCGTTTTTGTAAACGAAAATTTGTGGGTTTTTGCTCGTTACTCGGAAATTATTAGGGTTAGAAGGCTGAAATGCTCCACATTTACTTAACGCAGCACCCTACTCCTTACGTGCAAAAATGGAAAAGATCCGCCGTGCCCACACAAAGTTACAGGTGATCGAATTTTCTTTTCCTCACCGTTTCACGGCGAATATTTTGTTTTTAATAGTACTTTTTTAATCTTTATTTCAGATTATATGTTAAATCACTTATTTTTTCATTAAAAAAAAAATTGTTTTTGACTGCAGTTAGTCTAAGTTCATACCGTTCCTGCCCATAAAACTCTGCTTTTTATCTTTGTACACTTTATGAGTGCAAGGTTGCACCGAAACTCAGAATTGTCTATCCCCATACCTTTGCATATCGCCATTAAACGTCGCTGCTTCAGTTTGTATAACGGAAATGAATCCACCCCTTTGGTAGTTGCGTTAATTGTAAAGAAATGTAAAAATTATGTATATTATAAAGTGCTTTTATATCTTCTTCTTCTGTTATCCGTCAAATCAACAACCGAAAATTCGCTGACATGTGAGTGCTTTTATATCATTAGATTCATATTATTTAA
>JMRR01017893.1:0-10368 GCA_000688735.1 Glossina austeni
CATGCATTCTTAGGAAGACGCTGACACTCAATAATTTCAAAAGGTTCTTGTCAGCTGTCTCTTCTTTGTTTGCTTCACATATTGAGACATCGGAAAATTTTACGTCAAATATTTTTGACTGAACTTAGTCAAAACTTTCAATTTGTGAAAATCTATTGTAATTCAAATAAAATTATTCAGACTTCATGCTGCCGTTGGTGTGTTCACAACCAACCTCAGCATGTTAATCAATTGAACAAAAAGAAAAAAAAAATACCCCAGCAGAACAAAAAGAAATTTATAAAACGAAGAATGCACTGTTCACTCAAACATAACCTAGAAATCAAAAAAAAAAAAAATAAATCAAAAAATCTAAGAAACTTCAATTACGTTACTGGATTATGGGTCTGAAGTGAAACATACAGGCCCAATCCATTTCTTTTGTACAAACAAAAAAAAAAAGAAAGAAAAAAAAAGAAACATGTGCTACGTCAAATAAAGATCAAGGCGGTTATAACTGATAATTTCACTTAATTATCATACATTTGCCTGAGTAGTTGAGTAGACAAAGAGTCTCGTCTAACAATCCAATGATCGTGGATTCAAATCTCAAGTGCGCTGAAGTTTTCAATAAAGCTGATAGCCTTAAATGCTAGAGCTTTAAGACTTTAGTCTTAATATTTATTATCTGGCTATTCTGTGTTATTTCATAAAATGAACTTAGACAGAAAACTGGACATTAGTTTTAGACTGCCCTTCCACAGCCACTCTAAATCTTTCGACTATAGTAACGCAGGCAAATTATGCGTTTAGGTCAAAAGCAAATTTTCTCCTGTTATTCATCTCCACCTATGTTTGCCACATTAGGTGCTGCTTTATGAAACGCGTATGGAATTGTTTGGGCCCTTACATACTATTAAGTTGTGGTTACGTTGACCTGGCATAAGGTAATTATTAGTGTTAAAACATGATCTGCTGCACCAAAGTAGTCCACTTTGTATAGCGCGAATCATTTGTTATAATATAAAATAGCAAGAGCGTAGCTTCAATAATTTGGATTTTAGACATTTACATTCTTAGATCATCTCAATGTGAAAAACTTTAATTTGGCCATTGAACAAAAAAAAAATGTAATCGGATTGCAGATTTTTCTATAGCTTTTGCTGCCGTGAGATTATAAATTTTCTAACTATTCTTGTTTTAATTAATAGAATTTTTATTTATATTTAATTAAATATCTTACTCTACTTCGCTTAATACGGTTATTCATATCACGACTTCAAAATAAGAGAAGTCCACTTTAATACGAGAAGTGCTCACAAAATAATCCAAATAAACCAAGTCATTTACAATAACGTTCGTTCTTGGCCCAAAACCCTTTAGTGTAACAGGTTTCCAGGTATCCAAATACCTCAAAAATTACACAAGAAAAAAGAAAGGCGGCTGGACAGGCGGACAGACACGCTAAATTGATTTAGGAAATGATTCTGAATCGATCGGTACAATAAAAGGTGGGTCTACCCCAATTTCTTCCTCTCATCCGCTCATATATCCTTTATATACCCTTGCTCCACAAGTTTCCACAGTTTTCTACGGTCTATAAATTTTCCTAAATTTTTTTTTTTTTTTTTTTATCTTAACCTCAGACTAAGCGTACACCGCTGAATTGTGATTTTTAGGTTAACGTAGTATTTATTTACATTTCTTTTAAAATGAAGATTCTTAGAAGACCTATTCATGGGAACTGAGACTTACAATGCTTCTTCTGACCTTGTCCATTCGAATATTACGATTCAGCTTTCTTGACTCGATTGACTTTGCCGTCCGCACATACATTCCGCTTACATACTTTTTTCAAACAAGTTACCAATTCCTAGGCTTCTTTATTTTATGACATCGATGCGTAATCCGTAATGCATCTGCCTTTCACTTTTACCATTTGAAGAATTCAGTTTCCTAGAAAATCAGGTAGTTTTCAGGTAGATGCATTTTGTCATTATGTCTGAATGATGTAAGTAAGAAATAGTGCTGGGGTTTTTATATACTACCGATGAACGTCATGCTTTGGTATTTTTATTACGTGTTTTTGCTTATATATCGCGTGTGCTCTTCTCTACCATACACTTGTGCAAAATTGCAGTTATCTGAAAAATATTCGATCGAGGGCGATAACACTTGATCGGTGAACAATCGCAATTGTAATTCATCTCTTGCAAAGCATACCACAGTTTAGTTCGAATATAATTATTGCGGAGCGCTCCGATCAAGAAAAACATATTTTTTAATTAACCAAAGCGTTTTCAACGAATACGCATAAGCGCACTGTTGCGTCTCCTATTTCAACACCAATTACTACTTGTTTGGTTAAACACAAACTGTAATGTAAGTGACGATGTTGATCCGTCTGCTAATAATAAAATTAAGTTTTCCGTAAGATACTCGCAAGCCATGGAATAGAATGCCTCTTTGGCTGTTCGGTCCTTTTTGATGCCTTAGGTGGCGTGCTATGGGATTAGCTCTGAGCAATTCTGCTTGATCTCCATCCATTTTATTCTCATTAAGTACTGACTTAGGTACTGTCTTGCCAGAAGCTTCTTCTTTCCATTGTTGTTTGAACTTGAGATAGGAATAGGCTTCGTTCTGCCCAATGGGAGTACTATCACCATGTGTTGTAGTGTACACTTGATTCCACTTTCTGCGGATTCATCTGCCAATTCTATCCCACACCACGTTTCAGTTTACGTGGGACATGATGCAAAATCTGACTGTAGGCTTCATATTTCTTTTCCTCGTTACTTTCCTCTACTTTATTTCTGGTGTCAAAGGTGTGAGGAGACCCAAAGTAATCTTCCAGCTTCAACCTAGCGACACAGCTCGCAATGGGATGTACTATACGTACGTATGAATCGAATACGATGGCCCATTTGTTGCTTCCACGATTTATGGGTCACCATGGACGGTGTCGGACGAAACAAGATTTTAAGCTGCCAGCGTGATATAGCGCCAGGTGTCTGGCCATGTGCTTCACTGTTCCTGCTGTTTATCTCTTATTGCTAAGCTATTATAATATTATTGCTTTGCTGTATATAAAACTCGATGATATCCTTCAGAGGATCTACAAAATGCAATAAGCGAGAAAGTCTTTACATCTTTCTAATGGTTCCGCAAAACATTCAATTATCAAAAGCTTCAAAGAAACCGAATAACTTCATGTATGCTAACAAAAAGTATGGTAAATAATGGCCGGAACTTACGTCCTGATGTGTGTGATGTATGCTACACCTGTAAGGAACTCAAAAACACAAGGCGTTCATAAGCAGCGGAAAAATGTACTGATTCCCATTTTATCAACTTAGGATTTAATATCCAAATACTCAACACGCTGCTCCATTTCTTCATTAATTCATATAAGCTTTTCCTGCCTTTGTCACAGATAGTGCGTATAAATATTTAGTAGAATCATCTAAGACTACAGGGAACGAAACTTGAATATGCATATTTGCATCACGTGTCCATAAGACAAGAATGGAGAAAGTAATACTTTAGATAAAATCTCGACATAAATCGTTAGAATAATTTTGAAGTCTGTCTTACAATTGCGGATTAATTAGGAATCACGCGAACTGCAAGCGCTAAGTGTAACACACTGTCAATCTGTGACATTGGATATAGAATAGACGTTGATATGTTTCGAGTGGCGTCGCAGTAACGTTGTTGAAGTAACGATCTCATCTCATACTACCTTCAAACGAATTGTACCCAAATTCTCAAGAATGTTAACCGATATATTCTCCTTTCGTAGCCTTTGTTTTATTTTTTAGAGGGACGCATTATACATGTAAGTACGCATAGAAATTAATTTGAGGCTGGTGGTATATCCACATACAAGTGTATGTCGTCGGAATCAACTTTACTCAACTCGGCCAAGATCTCCTCATCAATAAGAAATCGGGGATCCTAGTAAAAAAATAATGAAATTTTTATATAATAATACGACAAAATATTTAATAATTAAACTTACGGATCTGGCGTATTTCCAGCACTCCAAAGCTTTATAATTTTCGCCCAATCTCAAATTGATAAGAGCTAAGCCGGCCCATACGTTCGGCAAAAACACATTGTAATTAGTGCCGCCAGCTAAGCAGAGTTCAGCCTCTTTTAAGCGTCCCAGCTAAGGGTAAAGAATACAGCGGATAATACGTAAAAGAAAAACATTCCAAAATAATTAAAATTCAAACTTTTTCGACGAAACATATCACGAATTTGATAAAACTTCTCTCTGCCACTTCTCGTTGCCATTTGCTAGTTATGCTTACATAATATAAAGCCTTAGCTTTCATTACAGATTTAACTAATCCATGACCATGGCTATCGCTTGCATAATCAAGCGCACGTATCGCCATTTCAAATTCTTTCTCTGCCAGCATCTTAGAAGCATAGCGCAATACTCCTAATTGAAAATGAAAAGTATCTTCGAGGTCTTCGATACTCAAAATAGATGCGTAATATTGAATCCAAGACGAATCGTATGGATTACGAACATATTCTATATTTCCGTTCGCCAAGTTAACGAATGCATCCTGAAAAAAAAAAATTATTTAATAAAAATAATAAAAATAAAAAATAAATTAATAAACAATTTAACTGCATACCAACTCAGCTGAGTTTGGAACTTTATCGACCGGAAGCTTATTAACGATGGGAAAATTTTCCAACTCCTTTGTAATCAATTTAAAATTTGCATTTAGAATGTATCTCTCAGCTGCCGTCAAATCATCAATAATTTCATAATATACCCGTTGAGCAAAATCGTATAAACCTAATTTTAGCAGAAGATTGATTCCTTTCCAAAGATTTTTTGCTTTTACTGTCTTTACAAATGGCTTAAAATCATTGAAAATTTCCCAAAGACTTCTTGGTAAATACTGGATTTCCAAAAACGATCCTTCTGTGATGAGATTCTCATATCGCCAGCGCGAATAACTGATGCCCGGTTGATAATTGTGTTTTTTATATAAACAATACAAAAGCATCCAACCTACTGCCAGCTTGGGCTGCTCTATTTCGCACAAATTTCTCAATGCAATTAACAAATCATTTTCGCATTGATTTTCAATCTCCGGATTCTTTTTGTTCCTTATATAATCGAGATAAATTTTGCAAATATTGCTAAAATTATTTGAAATATATTTGAAAGACATTATCAACTTTTAGATAAGGGCACTCACATAAATGCTCGACCTTCTTGATCTTGCTCTTGTAAGGCTATCTGTATATAATCTCTAGCCGAATTATATTCTTCCAGTTCAAGATTATAAATGAACATGTAAAAGCCAAGCATTGACGAAGTGCTAAACTGATCTTTCAACTGAAATGATATACAATTAAATAGACGAAAACGAATGTGCATAGAAATTCCGTTTCTTTTTTTTTTTTTGATTAATATAAAAAGGTAAACGTAAGCGTACTCTGCGCAGTAGACATTGGTACATATCCCAATTACCGATCGCCCGCATATATTTTGCGAGACTTATTTGATCCACAAGAATATTTCGTACGGAGGAAGAGGTTATAGGTGAATTTAGCAATAAGTTCTCGCACTTGAGGTTGATTAGTTGATAAGAACGGTTCATTAATTCGCGAAAGACGGTAGTCATTAAATCCTTGTAATTAAAAAAAAATAAATGCATAAAAAAATTAAATAAATTCTATTGGCCTTATGACAAGCTTTTTCTACCCACCACCATCTCACACCCACACACACGCAATATTGTGTGTGTGTGTGTGCATTATTAATTAAACGGTCACCTTGCTTGGTCTTAAGCAATCGTTGTTTGGTGGTAGGTATCATAAACATTTGTAAATGCTTACCGTAAATTCCGTATTAGCATTTGTGGGATAACGCACATTAAAGTCGCATGCTATTAATGGCAAAATCCGATTACACATATCGCGAGTTTCATAAAACCTTTGTTTCCCGTCTTCTGCAGTTAATTTGCCTTCGGTGATTAATTTTTTTAATTGCAGAATATTGTCATCGAATTGTCGATAACTTTCCGCACATTGCAACTCCTTTAAAGGAATTTTCGGATCTCCGGTTTTAACGGAACCACACCCATTGTATATATCTCGTGTCATGTTAACTTTTTTTGAATTAATATCAAAAAGTGCAAATCCATTAATCGGTGGATTAGTAATTGATACTTGCGCGCATATTTTTATGAGAGCAAATATCGGTTTCACTAAATTTTTCTCGCTTTGTTTACGTTTCGGACTTGCAGAAGAGCGCCTTCTTCCTGGACTAACTGGAGATGCTTGTTTCCTTCCTGGACTAATTGGAGATGATGGCATTGAACTACGTCTTAAGAAACTTGGACGTTTTAGATCAACGGCAAATGAGCACGCAGTGACTGCACATATGAGAAAATTTTCTTATTTAAATCTTCTTCTTTCTCCTTATAATTTTTGACTATAACTTAATATTTTCACTACCATGAAATTATGGTTTTAATAAGCATAGCTCACACTTTTTTGATAACTTGAAAGTCGTCGGAAGTCTAACTTCTCATGAGTATGTTTCGATTCATCTCTTCACTGTATATACTCTCCGTGTATATAAAATATTCAATTATAAGGTGGAAATGGATGATGAGATATCAAAGACCCTACAAATGTACTTTCACGAGATAACTAAACTATTGCCGTTAGAAGTGTATTTTTAAGGATTGCGGTGTAGAATATTTATCTGCATAGAAAGATTTATTTCGCAAAGCAAACTTGCTTTCCTTGCTTTTTAGCTCTTTCATTGAAATTCACTCTTAATAATTTAACTTTCATTCTAAGCCAATGCGAAATAATTGATGGTATCTGCACGTGTTTAATCTTTTAACCTTCAAATATCGCTTAGGAAAAAATGTGAATGGGAGGAGTTTGCTTTTACCAAAGCAAGAAGTGGAAGTCGATCATGTGAGCTAAGCATTGCTTCAAATAACTCTCACTTATGCTTACCATTTGGATACATAAATATTGACAAGTCGATTACACCTTGCAAGAGAATATTATCCGGTTCAGATTCATCGAAGACATCTACGATAATTTCACTTGGACCGTTGGCCAGATATTGCTCTAAGGAAATATGCATTTGCTCCGTTAAAGCGAAACGATGTAATGAATTGCAAACGAGAGCATAGTCATTATTTACATCGATGCTCCAAAAATTGAAATCAAAATATTCGCTGCAAAAAACGTTACCGAATATCTTGTGAATATCGAAGTTAGTTTTTGAGCAAATGGCCAAACTATTGCCATTATTACGCCCAGGGTCCTTCATGTTTTCCCATTTGTAAAACTTGGTTTGTTCGATAATTGTCTCCTTTTTGAATCCAGTATATTTACATATGAATATTTTGTCGTTACGCTCTTTCCCATTGGAAGAATTTATTCGTAACGAAAGTGACGCGCTTAACTTTTGATAATCGTTTAAGAAAGTACCATCAATATTGTATATTGATGTGAAGGTAATGAAGAGTATATTTGAGAGATTTACTCGTTTAAGGAGCGGCATTAGCGAATATATATCCCATAGCATTGTGCAGGTAATTTTATCATCCGAAGAATCTAGGGGATATAAGAAAACATATGCATTATGCATAATACGTTTCTTAGTGAAATATGGAAACAAATCCAAGTATCCTTGAGCTTTTGGTTTTCCTTGAAGTTTCTGAGAAGAACGGCTCTCACTACTTATTTGGGAGACATCATCTCTTATTGGTTGTTCATAGAGAGTTAAGTTTAAAGGTGAATCGGCGCACGCTTCAATATCAGCGAAGCCATCCTGCTCCAGAATTATGCTAAAGGTTGGTTTTTCCTCATCAAATGTATTCACATTAATTACATTCCCTGGCTTGCGTTTATCAGATAGTCGAGTAATAGGACGCAGTGGATGCTCTATTACTACATTAACCAATACATTATCTTCCCTTGGATATTTTATCTCTTTTGGTTGCAAATATAAAAAAACCCGCGTAGGCTTCTCACTTCCAAGCAAACTCTTTTCAAAATTAAATTAATTATCAGAAACAGTTTGAATATTTTTAATAAAAATTCACAATAATCTTATCACCCACCGTTTTTCGCTGCTTAGACATTTTTCGTGAAAAAGCTTTTCGTGGTGAAGTTCTTTTGTGTATAGAGGAAATAGTACTAACGAATGATAAATGACGTTTAATATACTTGATTTCTTCTTCTTCTTGAATTCATCAAGTTTTCGTTTTTCGAAAAAGTTTATTTCAAAATATTTTGTCTGTCATTATTTTTACTACTTTGTTCGCTTAATAGTTTCCTTTTCCAAAGTATTATATGCTTGCATACAAGTACAGTCTTTTCATAGGGATACCTAATTTTCATTATCTAAAAGGAATTATAGGCTATATCTTGTCATTATTTCTTTTAATTTCTTTTCACATATCGCGATATTGTATGCGTTTCAAAAACAAATTTAAATTATGCAAACTTTTGCTAAACCACGAAGTGAGTTAGACGATAAGAGTAATAAGCTTTTTAACTAAGATACCAATCGGTATTTTTATATGAAAAGCCCAATTCAGTTCAATTTAATTACTTTCAGCCCCAATTTGCTGCACCTAATATTCATTTATTGACTAATCATTCAATTCATCATTCAGTTCATCGACATTGCAGTCATTAACTAAAAGGTTGAATTGTAAGCCGTTGCATGTTTAATCGGTACGATTTGAAATCTGAAACATAACTGCAAAAATAGTTCTAAACACACTTAGGTTTTGCTGTAAGTAAACGCTATACCTTCTTGCTATAAACATAAATCGGACACTAACGAAGTTATACTCGTCTTTTTGAATGCCCGTATTTTGAAACTGGCCATTTTCTGGATGGTCATGAAAATTAATCAAGAGAAAGACAAGTAAAAATGCTATAGTGAAGCGGGGTCCACCCACCATCGAATTCCCTAAACGACCCTACAGTTATTTAAGTAACGCCTTTTCAAAATAAGGCGTTGTGTTGGAAGTGATTGAAAAAGTGGTTTGTTCCGAACCGCTTTCAATAGCGTACGTTCTTGGGCTGAATCAATGCACCAATCAGTGCAACAAATTTGTCTGGCAAGTTATAAAAATGTCAAACACTATCTATCTATTTCTGGAAAAGAGATAATTTTATCCTCGATTTTGTGAAATTGCCATACTCATAAAAATGAGGATAGGAGCATAAAATTCGACACAAACATTTCTTGATCGATGTCGAATCGAGAATTAAACAAATAAGAAAATTATATTCAGTTGTGACCAAATCTTTTATACCCAACACCGCTCTCTTAAAAAAGACTTAAAAAAAGGAAAGAAACTAAATTTTCATACTCTATAATATTGGATGGGCGTGGTTAATTTTTCTTTTTTCAGAATAAAAGTGAAAATTTATATGATCTATGGGTTGTACGTTATTAGTAACTAACTAAAAACACGGAGAGCAAAGGTGTTTACACTTTTTGTCGCACAGGCGTATTGGCGCGCTGTAGGCGAATTCTTTGACAGGTTTAGGTCATTTCCAAATTCTTTTGCAAATTCGAAAGAAACTTTTTATCAGACATACTACACAATTGAGCAGACAGACAAACGGAAAGGCGAACAGATGGACACGTGTAGATGCATTCCAAATGTGAAACTGGCCAAAAATTTATATACTTCATGGGGCTTTTCAAGCCTGTTTCTACGCATTATAAAGATATTGAGAATAAAATGAATGAAATTTTGACATATTATAATATTGGGTAGGCGTGGTTAATTTTTCCATTTTCGTACAGTAATGACAGTACGGAATCAAATTTTTGAAGACTGAGCAGGAAACCAATCTTTAATTAATTTTCCCAATTTACGTTGTACTGTGGGCGTGTCCTTCGACCGATTTGCCGATTTTCAATACCGATCTGCTTGCAAAAATTTCCAATATTTCTGCTAAATTTGAAGTTGATAGCTTCACTTTTGTGATGTGGTTAAATCGAGACAGAATTCGATGCTGGTCAAGAATATATATACTTTGTGAGGTCTGTGCCGCTTCCTTTTGGGCGTTGCGAAAGCTTTCACAAAATGATTAAACGTCTCGTCCTTCGATGATCGGTATACAAAAACAATTGTTGGATTTCTGGATGTGGATTGGACTTTTAATACAAACGATGGGAAGCCGGCTCGGGCACATGTTGTCAAAATCCATGGCTGTACCGTATCTTGGACATGTAAAACTGCAGCAAACTGTTGCATCATGCTTCGGCAAAACAAAACGTGTACACATCATAGAAGCATCTTGGCTAAAAGGCTTAATTGAAGATTCATATCTAAACACTGATAACCAGTTAAGACT
>JMRR01017894.1:0-10292 GCA_000688735.1 Glossina austeni
GTCAATCACGAATTCAGTGGCAGCTCCGAATCGTCCTAAGCCCAATAAAATGCAGGCGCGAGTTCAAGGCCAAGGCTCGCACGCCAAACAAAATCGAAATCCTAATGTCCAGGCCGCTACTAATAACATGAGCAATAAAAGTCATAACATGGATCATGATTTCAGCAATAAGGC
The DNA here is from genome assembly GCA_000688735.1 of Glossina austeni. Taxonomy (NCBI): domain Eukaryota; kingdom Metazoa; phylum Arthropoda; class Insecta; order Diptera; family Glossinidae; genus Glossina; species Glossina austeni. Next base: position 175 of record JMRR01017894.1, read on the forward strand.
AACTAAAGCTGACGGAGTACTAGAATTAAGTGCAGATAAACGTGATATGGCTCGAAACAGTGGGAAGACGGGCCATAAGAGATTCGCCGCCAATACAACGGCGCCAAACATGGAATCGAATGGCTCAACAATTTCACAAACGAACGCCAATTCTACACATATCGCTGCCAAAGTGCAGTAAACCAATGATTACAATCATATCGAGTGTTGGCAAGAAGAAGAATTTTTTCAACATTTTAAAAGGTAGAAGAGAAAGTGCCGAGGTATTTGGTGCAACAAAAACGTGTACAAGCCACCAGTTTTTTAAAGGACTCTTGAATATATAGAACAGATTAAAATACTGTTTTGCTACGTATGAAATAATGAAATATCGCAGAGCAGATGTTAATAATAGAACATGCATAAAGCATATGCACGTAAAAAGTAATAAACAAAAGGAGCATTACATTTTTTCTTTAAGAAAATGAATTATTATTGCATAAAATATTTCTTTCTTGGTCCACCTCCATCCAACAATCAAAAAAAAAAAGAAATTTCTTTGTTATAATTTTTATAATTGAAAACCTACAAAATTATTTTCTTTTGGCTTCAAGAAATGCAACGTTTTTGAAATAAAGAAGATTTATTTTATCAATTTAGCATACCCTTAATCAAGCATCTACATAAGCTTATATATATACACTGAAAAATACACACAAATATCAATTCAACTCCTTTGATTTTTCACCACTTTTTCTTCTTTATTTCTTCTTTAACGCCTTCAATCTCTTGTTTAACGTTTGTTTTAAAAGCCTGCATGAATTGTCTGAAATTAAAAATGCGATATATATTTATAGATATTCCGGGGCTTTTTGTTTACCATCCATAACACTCACTTGAAGCGTTCCGGAGTCATTTCGTTAAGGCGTTTTTCTCGAGCCACATCTTTGGCACGGTACATTAATGATACCACCAATTGGGCCGCTCTGCGCATAGGATAACTGTCGGCCATACGTTGTATAAGTTGTTCATTATTTGCCAAATAACGCATCAACAGCCGCAAGACCATTTTCGCGGGCTTAAAATTGTATGTCTTTGTATTTCCGAATTAATTGTTGTTTCAACGTCAATTGATTATGCAGCAGTTCTAATTTCTGTAACTGTTCCTCTTTATTATAATCGATGCCTGGTAACTGTTTGATTTGGTTGCGGGCGGATTCGAAACGTTTCTGCAGTTCTAAAATCTATGATGCTTTAATATTACTTTTATACATAACACGAATATTCAAAATCTTGTCTAACCTTTTGGCTGCACTCTTGAGATTCACGTTGCTTGGTACTGTTATCCAAAGGATCCTTCTCCACACTGAATTGATAAAAACATTATATAAGATTTTGACAAGCTAAACTAAATAAGATTTTATCCACGTATTATGAGAACAAAAACAAAACAAATTGCATCCAAAAAGATAGATATTTTTTTTTTTTTTTGTTATTAATAAAGGTAGTCTCACAAAGACTTTGCTTGGTGTTATTGACCTCCACATCATAAATGAACACTTACCAACGCAAAATATCGTATATAACAGGTAATATTTCTATGTCAAGTCGTGCAACTGTCAAACCACTATTACCAGCCGTAGTATTTGCGGTTGTCGTCGTCGGGGCTGTGGGTGAAGTCTTTATTAAGCCGTCTGCTGTTAGAGTAGGTTTTATATCCACAGCATCCGCATTGGGTGATAATTCCATTATTAATTTACAAGCAATTTTTCTTTACAGCAATCCTCATTAAAAATTTATGTTTGTTGTTCTCCAAAATTATTGAAATGTCTATGCAAATGTCAAAACATTTCACACACATGAAGAAAGGCAATGGCGATATGGCATCTTTTATTTTTGTATGTATGCAAGTTGTAATAAAAGATTTATAAGCGGTTTAAACCGAAATTTTGGACACCTTTTCTTTTTGCACAGATTGCTCTTTTTAATGAACAAAGTAAACAAGTTAGATACTGGAACTGATAAATATTTTCCAAAGTAAAAAAAAATGGAAATTATTACCGAGTTTTTATCTCAAAACCATATTCGAGAGTTGCTTAATCATCACAGTAAAGACGCTCGGTGTATCGGATATTCCTGTTTTCACTTTGTATTGTTCGCTGCTTGCTCGTTAAAAATAAAGCGCTTCACCTTTGCTTACCGCTTTTGAACAGCTGTACAATGTGGAAAAAGCAAGGGTTAAGAAATTTAGCGACAGCGCTGTTATCGCATCTGCATTTATCGACACCGTTTTCAAGCACTGCAAACTTATAAACTCAAAGTTGAAAATTCTTTGAAAGAACTTTTGCAATGCTTAAACGTAAAATTGAAGTCTTATGTTATGTAGTGCAAAAAAAAAAAAAAAAAAAAATAGCTGAATTTTTGTCACACTCTACATAGAATTCGAATGAAGAACACGACATAAACGTTAAGGTATTTGTACACAATCAGCATATCTGACTTGGCTTCACTTTTGCAAAATAGTTTTAAACTAACCTCTTTTAATTTTAAAACAATAATAAATAAAAGTAATTTAAAAAAACGAAAGAGAAGATAAGCATAAAAACTTTCTTAGCAATGTTTTCTCTATGTTGGGTTAGTTTTATTTCTATAAATATATTAATTGTGTATTGGCCTTGGTAGGATTGATGTTAAAAAGCTCACGGATAATTAATCGGGAATCGCTTTGCGTGGAGTTAAAAATAATTCAGAAAACTAAACCCATAATAAGATTCCCCGACATGTTTTGCGTTATCTATTTTAAAATTCCGCATATTACTTTAAAAATGTCTGAATACACAGCAGTTAATCTGGACTAACACAATAGAGGAACGCGTAAAGAAGCTGGTTTCAACTTGAGAGGCATAAAATAATAAAATAATGCAATCGCGCAAAGGAATAAAAACAATGCAGAAAACTTGATTATCGGGGACAAACGCACTTTGTGTGACGTAAGTGAAGCCTTGTATACGCTCTCCAGCGACTATCTATCTATATTTCTTGGGCTACCACGAAGAATAAGGGTCAGTGAAAATATTCTCTGGGACGGTATTCTCGAAAAAATCGACCACGCCCACCTACCTTTGTAATGCATCGTAAGGAAGATTTAGGCATCTCATAAGGTCTACATGTTTTTGACAAATGTCAAACTAGGAATCTGGCGAGCTAAGCTTGTCCGCCTGCCCTTTTGCCAATTGGCGCAATGTCTCTGGTAAACATTCTCCCGTTCGCAAAAATTAAGATATCACCTTCAAATTTAGCAAGAACATTGGAAGTTCTTGCTCGACATCGGTTAAAGGACACGCCTGCAGTTCAGCATAAGCTGAGAGTTTCAACAATTTCCACATATGTGCTTTCAAAATGCCCCACCAATATTATGCAGTATGAAAATTGAATTTTTTGTCTTTTTTTACGAAGAAGGTGGGAGATATGAAAGACTCAGTCACAGCCGAACACGCATTATCGTACGTCCATTGAAGTGTGCCATTTCGAAAGCGTGGCGTTACAATTCTCGGTAACCTAATTAAATGACAGGAGTAAAGAATGCAAGCGTTCTTTGTTGTGTTATTGCTATTTACATTATTTTATGCTAATTTAGGACTAATGATATTTTTGCAAATGTTTATATTAAGAACTCTTAGGGAAAACTATGGGGAAGAGGATGGTATATGAGTCAACGATTTTCTACATTTTACTTAGCTAAATAGTTTGCTGAAGAATTAATTCGATAGTCTTGGCGAGCTGAAGCCTAGCGAGGTAGGCAAGATATAACCGTACGATCAGGGGTATTCATCATAACATATCTCGAGTTTTTGTAGTGGATTCGTAGGGCATCTCTAATACACGGACTGAAAACTGGTATCATCCGCAATCACATATAATGTTCTGCTTTTACATTCCAAAAATGAATTTATAAATTTTTTTAAACAGCCCTGTTTTTGATATATCCGTTACATGCATAAAGCACTTGCGCATTTCAGTGGGGTAATCATGTAAGCAGGCGATTATCATCGTGGTCAGATACCATCGCCAACTTTCTAATACTTTCCCTCAAATTTTCCATTGCATGCTAAGGGAAACTGAGGGAAACGTAAAAAATGAAAGCCGAATTGAGGGTTATTAGTTTTGTATAAACAAACTACGTGTGGTAAACAATTACAAGCATGCAAAATGAAAGGAATAGAAAATGGCGTAGAATTTAACAATTGAAAAAAGTAATAAAGTTAAATCCAGTGTTTCAATTTTTCGATTTCTTATTGCAGATAAAGTTAATAGCAGCAATTTACTGTCGATAGCTTTGACATAACTTGGAGAAAGCATTTGGTGACAATCGCCAGAAAATTTGCTAACATGATTGGATTTGATTGGCGATTACCGCCTACTTTATTGTCGCCTGCTTACATGACTACCCCTAGCTTATGTTATCAATCGCATAGAATAGTTATTAACCAAGGATATATAAAATAAGAAATAAGGCGGAATTAATGTCGGAGATTTAAGTTTAACCAACGCTGACCCTGTTATTAGACTCAATAAACTCAATATTACTTAACACACTGAGGAGCTCATTCTCTCCTCTCGTGGGTATAAATATTATAACTAATATAAGAAACAATGAGAGAAAAAGAAGAGAGCACTTGTTTAAACATCACTATTTTGGTCCAGTTGTTTGCTTTATCTTTATCAGTAATAGAACAAGTTTACTAGTGTAACGAACACTGACAACGGCGCGTCAATCATTTTAGAATTGAAAATGAAATTGATAAGACAAATCTTTTAAAAGATTTTGATAATAAAGTTTTGAAAAAGTAGGTCGGAAAAATCCCCTTAAAAAAGTGAATTAAATATAAACAACATTAACCAAGAAAACGTATTAAAGTCTAGTCATTTAGTAAAGAACAGTAGTTACCTTTTTCTAAAGAAATTAAATTCTTCTAAGCTTGGCTTTAGACTCTCTGTGGATTTGCTCTGCATTAATATTAAAACGATATGTCATTTAAAATATTTACGCTTATATTATTAACAGAAATTTTTAATTTCGATGAATGTCGTAAGTAACTTTATTACATGAAAACAGGCTAAAGTGCATTTCTCAGAAAAAAGTCAAGCTAACTGGTTTGATAAAATATTTCAATATCTATATAATTTTACATATACACATTAGATATTTATATGTAAAATATAACGATCTGAGAGAAATCTAAAATATCACGACTTTATAATAAATTAGCTTAGACGACTGGCAAACAGAAATGTATACCTTTTTTTAAAATATATTTCAAATGCTCTTTTCAGTCACTTCCAATATCATCTTTCCCCAAATCGATGACTTCCCCTCGGAATGCAGTTTGCCTGATGGCTCCGACGGTACTTGTCGTAATCTGAAATATTGCCCAAGGGCAATAACAGCTAAAAACATAACTGTCTGCTACTATGAACAGTTTGAACAGTTTGTTTGTTGCAAAAATAATCTTTGGTCTGATGTCACGAATAGACCTATAACAAGAGGTAACTAATTGACGTTAACATCTAAGATAGATGATTTGTTTTTCTTATGTAATGACAGCATGTGAAGGAGTAATGCCGGTCAATAGAAACTTTTTGAAAGGGAGCCGCTCTAATATCCACGTTCCATACGTCTTGCGAGGCTTACACACATATCTTGGTGAATTTTCATATATGGTTTGTGAAACAATCCAATGAAAATAAATAGAAGATTTAAACCAATAAATCAATTGTTTTAGGCGGCCCTAGGATGGAACATGTTATTCGGAGAAAGTGCATATGATTATAAGTGCGGTGGGGTTTTAATATCCGATGAATACATTTTGACAGCAGCTCATTGTGGAATTTTGAATGGGTCAGTGCGTTATTTATGCTTCTTTTTTTCCTATTCCTATTAATGGAACATTTCATGATAACGCACATTTCATTCCAAAAAGTATTAAATCTGCGGAGGTCGTAATTCTTGGGAGATTTTTTCTTTCCTTGAGGATTAGGTGTTTTTCCCGCAGCACATTAACTTCACGGTTATAAACCCTTTGCGATATTTAATTCAATAAACGGCGGCACTCAAAACACTATTCACAGAGCTCGATTTCCATACAAGCTGAATATTTCTATGACAAGTGTAAAGGTAACCCTTTCAATTTTCAGGGTACCTCCCGTTGTGGCGTTACTTGGAGGCTCGCATCTAAATGATACCTCTTTAAAGCCAATAAAAATTGATGAAATTATACTTCATCCTGGCTATAGAGCAAACGAGAGCTATCATGATATTGCGTTAATTAAATTAAAAGATTCAGCTCCGGGAAATACGATTTGCTTATGGGGCATATATTCTTTGAATGATGTAAATGTAACGGCAGTTGGCTACGGGCACACAGAATTCGGTAAAATATCTTAGATTTAGTAAAATGTGATAACAGATGACTCATTATGAACCTTCTCCATCTTCAATTTTCAAACCCGATTGCTTGCATTTATATATTTGTGCATTTTATAACTGCAATAACCCTTTAGCTGGAATGAGTTCACCAACATTGCTTAAGGCTTATTTAACGGTTATACCAAACGCAGAATGTGGTTTACATTATAGAACAGAAGAAAGTCTCCCGCACGGCATTACAGAAACACAAATTTGCGCTAAAGATCCCGAAAATTTAAGAGACACTTGTCAGGTATCAAACAAATATAAAAAAAAAAAACAAAAAACCAAATAATGAACAAACAATATCGCTTGCAGGGTGATTCCGGCGGTCCTCTAATTTTGCATAGTAACGATCGGTATGGCGTCAGACGATCGTATGCGATAGGTATAACTTCGTTCGGTAAACCTTGTGGTTTTAATGTCCCCGCTGTTTATACCCGAGTTTCTGAATACATTGAATGGATTGAGAAGATAGTATGGCCTTAACACTAACCATATGGTCATCGGAATATATGGAAAATATGTAATGGACGGTGTGAATTAAATATCTCCTATGTGAAATACGACAATAAATATCTTTTCGTTCTGGAAAAATGCATTTTTTTAAAGTGAAAGATTTTGGTAAGCAATTGCGAATCTCTCATCTATCAAAGAAACCAACTCGATAAGACCGGAAGTGTAGAAAAGTGAGGAAACTGTTTATTCACCCTGTACTTAGGGGCAATAATTGCTTTTGATTGCTTTGCAAAAAATGTTTTGATTAAATTTTTATTACGACTTAAGTGAAAATTTGAAAATTTGGCTTATGTAATAAATTATTTATAATTCAATAGTAAAAGAAATTTATTATTTATTATTAATACTTATTGTTAATGAAATTTATTTCGAATATGCATTCAACTCTTTTTTACACGGTTTTTTTACGCGGTTTCGAAATAACACGGTTCATCAATAACAATAAATACACTTGTTTACACGATGTTTTTAAAATTCTAATTTTGCCAAAGCGCGCTAGACATATCTACGGATGACAGCATTTTTGATCCAGTCCTTAATAAATATGCACGCTTGTTATCTTGTATCGATGAATAGCTGCGAAATTGATTTTTATTCCTAATTTGATTTTCAATTTTTATATGCCGTACTTATGGACTGACTTTTCAGAGTATACTAATTTTAAAGTGTTCTTGTAATAATCATTCTTGTTCTTCACATACATAGAGTGGAGTTCATTATTACTTTTTTTGCACAGCTATTTGGGATAATATTTACAGTTTTTTCACCTTACACGATTTTCTAAAGTTGTGGAACATGTCCCCAGATTTACCATAGGTCGCATGTGTTTTTTGTAACATTTTTTTTGCAAGCTTTCCTAAGGAATGCATCTACCGTGTAAAAAAGATATTGGGTGTGTACAGTTAGGAGTCAATCAAGCTAAAATCGAAAAGTAAATATAAAGAAATTGGAATTAATCGATCTGTGAAGCATTCAGAAACATTGAGACATTTTTAAAAATTAAGTAATACTCCTTAGGTTCATAGCATCGCTTGGCAACAAAAACTCATTAAGTATTAATTTTTTCTAAAATTCCACGTCATTATAAACGAACGAAATGAAAGTGGTATGGGGTATCCCCCAGGCCTGCCTTGCCTGGCTATAACGTTCCTACTTGCTTTAAACAAAAAGTTTTGTGACGTCTTATTATTTAGTTATCTCTCTATCTTAGTCTTGCTCTCTCTCTCTCTCTCTCTCTCACTTTCCCTCTCACGTTAAAAATGCTACTTCGTCGGAGACTGGCCGGCTGAATATCAAATTTTCTCTCTTTCTTGGAAAATACCAAATTCATATATTTAGGGTCAAGCAATTTCTCGCAAACAGACAAGATAACATAGTTATGAGTATATTAGGAGTTCACATTTTAATTAAAGAAAAAAAACAGATTTTGGTTTGCTTATTAAATATATTCTGTAATTTCATAAGAAACACGAGTAAAAACAAGGCCTTTATTTTTATAAATACTTAGTACGTAATTGATGTAAAGTTTGTTGTCGATTCATATTTCGATTTTTTTATTTTTGTATTCTCATTACTAATTACGTATGGAAGACATTCATATTTAAGGATGAAATAGATAGATAGGTAGTTATCCGGTCAACTATCCGATGAGAAAATTATTTGCAAAGATGGCGGTGTAAAGTCTTAAATCCTCTGAAGCTCTGCAACATTGAGTTCAAATTTTACTGAGTACAAATTTTGAATGATTCCCTCTTACTTCATCCTTGAATTGGTCAAGAACAGGCTCAACGTCTATCGGAAGATTTGATTGTTGAAACTGATTGATCGTCCAAAACGTTAACAACGGGAGCGACGCTTTTATCAGAAATGCGGGTAGTGCCACCAAGTTTCTCGTATTCAGCTGTGGACGGACGCAAATTATAATTTTAAATTAATGAATTAAAATAAAATTTTTAAGACTTTATATTATTTATATAGTTGTTTGTTGTTGTCATAGTATTTTAATAAATGCAAAAATTTTTATTATGCAAAATTTGGATGACACAACTCACAAACCTTGAATGGCATGCTGCGCTCTTTCAGCTTCTTCGGGAGTGTTGTATTTGATAAAGAAAACCTCCGGTTTAGTGAACTCTTTATTGACGGCTTCTTCTATGGCACTCTGAATTTCGATGGGATCATGTTTTCGATTCAATACATAAATAATTGTTTTCTCTTGTTTAACAGCATCTTTGAAGCGCGCAGCCACTTCCCTTAAACCGGTTACGGGACTTTTAATAAATATAATGCGATAATGCTTTCTTGGCACCGTCGAATCTGAATGCAATTTTTCCTCCTGTGGATATTCTGGTGCAAAATGTAAATAAATATCCTTCGTTATAGTCGGTTGATTCCCCAGCCTATGGTATTGCTCTTGTGCATCGAAACTTTCTCCACCTTGGCCTGGTGGAGGTAGATAATACGATGCTGCCGGAAACACAGGGGAATTGTGAATATCATCGATTCGTCTTGTTATTTGAGTGCTTGCAGATCTCTTGACATTGGAAGTAAGAATTTGATCATCTGACTGGTAATTATAACCTTGGGGCTTTGATGAAACTGTAAACTTCAAACCAAAGAGTTAATATTGAAAGCAAAGTTGAACACATTTAAACTTAACATATTTTCTTATATATGTACGTATGTGTATTTTCTTATTTTTGCCTTAAAATGCAGTAAGTAACTGATGTATGCACGGATTTTAAAATAATATTTGTTTTCTTTTTGTTTTTTTTTTTTTGTTATCTATTGTTTTATTTTTCAATCACTTACGACAGCTACACCTATTAGCATAATCATTGAAAAAATTGTATCCATAATGATTTGTATGCGTGAACTTTTAACGAAGACAATATAACCCAGTTATTAAAGTGCGAAAACTTTTATTTTATGTGAAATTCGTTGAACAACTAAACGTTGGCAAAAGATAATTTGAACTTTTATAAACAATTTCGGCATCTCATTATAGCGATGAACGCAAAATGTGCTACATAGGCTAGCTAAGCTTGAACGGACAAAAGCTCTCATAAAATGGAAATTAAAAATCCCTTTCTATAAGCAAATCTTTATCGAATAATTAACAGGAAAACAAGAAAAAATCCTTGCTTCGTTGAAG
>JMRR01017895.1:0-19938 GCA_000688735.1 Glossina austeni
AATCCTGTTTTATTGCAAAATGTTGGGGAAGTTATCGATCAGGCCATTAATCCTATATTACGTAAAAGTTATACAGTGCAGGGAGGTCAGAAGTTAATTAAATTCAATGACAAATATCTCACCTTTAACGAAAATTTCCGTTTGTACATAACAACGAAAATGACGAATCCGCATTATCCACCGGAGGTATCATCAAAGACTACCATTGTTAACTTTGCTTTAAAACAAGATGGTTTGCAAGCTCAACTCTTGGGCATTATAGTGCGAAAGGAGAAGCCTTCTTTGGAAGAACAAAAGGATGAGCTAGTTTTGACTATAGCGAGAAATAAACGAACTCTTATTGATTTGGACAATGAAATATTGCGTTTGCTTAATGAGAGTCGAGGATCTCTCCTAGAGGATGACGAGTTGTTTGCTACTCTGCAAAAGTCTCGACAAACTTCAATATTGGTCAAAGAATCGCTGAGCAATGCGGAAGTAACGGAAGTTGAAATAGATATGGCACGTCAAGAATATCAACCAGCAGCTGAAAGAGCTTCCATTCTATTCTTTGTACTTATGGATATGTCTAAGATCGACCCCATGTACGTATTTTCCTTAGCCGCCTACATATTGCTCTTCACACAATCTATAGAGCGAAGCCCAAAACATCAAATTGTTGCTGAACGCATTCGCAACATAAATGACTATCATACCTACGCCATGTACAAAAATACTTGTCGCGGTTTATTCGAAAAACATAAGCTACTCTTCTCCATACACATGACTGCGCAGATATTGTCTAAAGCTGGTCGTTTGGTAGAAGAAGAGTACAATTTCATTCTGAAAGGCGGGATTGTAGTAGATAAGCAAGGTCAACCACCGAACCCATCACCAGGTTAGGATCCTTCATTAAATTATTTTTTTCCCTAGATAGTACCAGTTATATACATAACTTTTGATTTGAAGGTTGGATAAATGAACAATCTTGGGATAATATCACAGAACTTGATAAAGTTCCCGGTTTCCATGGGATTATTGACTCATTTGAATCTACTGCTAAAGCTTGGCATGGTAAATATTTAGCCAGAAAAACTTGATGACAGTTCACTAATTACACTCACTTTTAGTTTGGTATGCCACCACAACACCCGAAACAGAGGATTTGGTGGGTGAGTGGAATGATAAACTCACGGATTTTCAAAAGATATGTGTTGTACGCTGTTTGAGGGCGGATCGAGTTTCTTTTTGTCTCACGCAATTCATTATAAATGCTTTGGGACCACGTTATGTGGAACCACCCGTTCTCGATTTGAAAGTTACTTTCGAAGAATCTCTTGCTCAAACCCCACTTATATTTGTATTATCGCCAGGCGTTGACCCCACACAGTCTCTTCTAACTTTAGCTGAACAAACAAAAATGTCTTCGCGTATGTTTTCATTAAGTTTAGGCCAAGGCCAGGCACCGGTTGCTACAAAAATGATTATGGATGGTATACGCGACGGCAACTGGGTCTTTTTGGCGAACTGCCATTTATCACTAAGCTGGATGCCCACTTTGGATAAAATTATTGCTACTATGCAAACTATGAAATTACATAAACGTTTTCGCCTGTGGCTCAGGTGCGTAAACAAGAAATTATTTAAATTCCATATTTTAGACACGCATACTAGCCTTTCCCTTTTTCTTAAACTAATGAATACCAAAATGGATGTCGTCAACTTATAATAATTAATGATGTAACTAATTTGTATCTGCTGCCAAAACACTAATGAACGTACAACAGCTCAAGCCCTCATCCTGACTTTCCTATTTCCATTTTACAAACGGGTATTAAAATGACTACAGAGCCTCCGCGTGGTATAAAGGCCAACATGAAGCGTTTATATAATAATGTCAATGAAGCAAATTTCGATCTTGCCACGGATTCTCCCAAATATAAAAAGTTGCTTTTTGCTCTTTGCTTTTTTCACACTATATTGCTTGAACGAAAGAAGTTTCTCCAATTGGGGTGGAATGTTATTTACAGCTTTAATGATTCCGACTTTGAGGTGTCGGAAAGCTTACTGCTTTTGTACTTGAATGAATACGACGAGACGCCGTGGGGGGCTCTCAAATATTTAATAGCAGGCGTGAACTATGGTGGGCACGTAACTGATGATTGGGATCGACGGCTGCTGACCACTTACATTAATCAATTCTACTGTGATGACGCCTTAAAAATTTCCAAATACCGGTTCGTTTAAAAAAACGACCATTTGACATTTTTGAATTGATTATATACTTTCCCATTCTATTACAGTTTGTCTTCTCTACCAAATTATTTTATACCGCTCGAAGGCGATTTACAATCGTATTTAGATCAAATACAACAATTTCCTAATTTTGATAAATCAGAAGCCTTTGGCCAACATCCAAATGCGGATATTGCGTCCTTGATCGGTGAAACACGTTTGCTTTTCGACACTTTAGTTTCCATGCAAGTGCAAACTGCCACCTCAGCGGGCGAGAGTAAAGAGAGTAAAGTTTTGAAATTGGCTAATGACATATTTCTCAGCACTCCGGATCTGCTCAATTACGAACAAACCGCCAAACTGATCGGTTTAAATCGCATGCCTCTTGAAGTGGTTCTCTTGCAAGAAATTGAACGTTATAATGATCTCTTGCGTAGAATGAAACGCCATTTGCTTGACGTACAAAGAGGTATAAAAGGTCTTGTTGTGATGAGCACTGAACTGGAAGACATTTACCAATCAATCTTTGACGGGCGGGTACCACTTGCTTGGCTTAAGGGTAAAAACATTTATAATCAATATTTCAAATTTTTTGATTAAAAGAGGCGTTGCTTTACAGCTTATGCCTCTGAAAAGCCTTTAGCTGCCTGGTCTCGTGATTTAGTATTTCGTATAGAACATTTTGCTCAGTGGGCCAGATCCTTACGCCCACCGACATTGTTCTGGTTGGCCGCTTACACTTTTCCGACTGGATTCATAACGGCGGTGTTGCAGACATCAGCTAGAACGACGCGCACACCTATTGATGAATTAGGTTGGGATTTTTATGTATTTGTTGAAGAAGATGCAGCCGCTGCCCGCATTGTACGTGAAGGAGGCGGCGTTTATGTGCGTAATTTATATTTGGAGGGAGCTGGGTGGCTACGCAAAAGTCAATGTCTTTGCGACCCCTCACCTATGGAGTTGGTCACACCCATGCCAGTAATACATTTCAGGCCGGTCGAACAACTAAAGAAACGTGCTCGTGGCGTATACGCTTGCCCTTCATATTATTATCCACAGCGCGCGGGTTCTTATGTTATTGCAGTGGATTTAAAGGCTGGTACAGAAAAGGCGGATTACTGGATTAAACGCGGCACCGCCCTTCTTTTGAGTTTGAGCTTATAAACTTTGAGCAAATTTTAACTTAATTCTTTTTGCATTACGAAGAAATACATTTATGTTACTCTCCTTTCTTATCCTATGTTATGTTAGATTTCTGATAAGAGCTAGTTCAATTTTTGCCGCCGCAGCTTTGATCTAAACATTGCGTCAAAAAAGTTTGAATCCGTAATAAGAGGATTGGGAAAAGACTTCTTGTCAATTGGTCTGTAATAGCAACGACAACTACTTTTCTCTTTGTGCACTATCTTTCCCCTTTTTATCAGTTCATCCTTTTACCTATAAGGTATATCTGTTGGCTTGTTTGTAGTTTCTGCCACATGCCACTTTTCTCTCCGCGTTCCACGCGCTCGTCGCCCTATCTGAATAGAATTGGATCCTTTCTAGATGCATTTTTCTTTTTCCTAATTGAAATTGAAAAGATATCTTCGTATAGCACGGTTAATTTGTACCGCCCTGTACTGAAGCTATGGTGTAGGAAGTTATAATATGAAACAAGGCAATATGTACCGTATTGTGTCGAAACTTTTTTTAGGTTACATCGAAACCATGTTAAACGAGGCTTTAAAATAATGTAAATCAAGTCAAGTTGTGCCATGTTGTGAGTATGTTAAGGTGTGAAATTTTACGGCAGCTTCAATATCATTCAGCGCATTATAATGAAATATAAAACCTAAAAATATATTCAAAAAAGAATGATGACCACGAAATTAATTTTCAATATAAATTACTGCTAAATCTAGGTAATAATCACGTACGAAAAATTTAGCTTCCGTTTATGGTTCCAGCACCGGTTGGCAAAAATATCTGCAACATACAGGCGAAAGTTAACTTCCAGCAACGTGATTATCCCCTACAGTTTGTTGGAACTCGTTCCGTTTGGTTTTTAAGTCCAGTCGATGGACGGTTTCTCAAAATCTCCTTCTTAGGAAAACTTTAAAATATACTGCTGTTTAGGGATTATTTTTTATACTAATTAATGAGAAAATAAAAATGAAAACAAAAAGCAACTGAAGGAAGTCCAGCGAAATAGATATTCGCAGATTATCACGACAACGTGAACTATTGATTAAGACGTATGCGAATTTGTGCGCATATTCAGCAAAACATTTGTTTGCAGGTGTAGTGGTTGCAATGGTTGTTGTTTGCATGTACGCACAATATCCTTGTACGAAAGCAAATGAGAACTTTCAAGGCAAAAAAAGACAAAGGCTTGCACATATATACCATAAGGGCACGTTGAATTTCTGCGAAACGTAACTGTCTGCACTGGAATAGTGAAAACAAAAAAAATTTGTGTATGAAAATTGCCATTTTTACATTCATTCAAGTAATTTCAATTTCAATACGGCTTTTGCACACGATCGGGTTCACGGCTGCTCGAAAGAAAATTACATTGTTTCATTAATTTTGCCCTTGCACGGAAAAGGCTACAGTTAGCGCTGCGCTTGGCACCGGAACGAGCTTTTTACAAAGCCGCTGGTGTAAAATTTGGAGACCATAATACTTTCATAGTAATATTTGTTAGTATTTTTCAAATTATTCTCAATAAATTGTTTTTAGAATTAAAAGAAGGTTCAGGAAGGAACGGGATATTTAGCACCTATGCTTACGCTAAATAAGGGTTTTCGTACCGCAATATTCTTGACTGACAGTTACGTCGCTATTATAACAATTACAACTACAACTTCAAGAATTGGCTGTCCACGTGTTTCTACTGTGAAAAGGCTATGTAAAAATTGCTGACCTAAGTGTAGAACTACGTCGGATCGGTACATAGCTTATTGATTATGTGAACGCTTCGGCCATCCTAAGTGCGCATGCTTCGCCGGACGGGTAGCTGACACTATTGTAGACGCCAAAAATGGTTTGTACTGGCCCTGCCGAGATTGCGAAAGAAAGATATCGACTTCTACCGTCTGTTTACCAATGCCAAAGTTGGATCTGACAGAAAAATTTAGGAAATATGGCATGCTCAACGAATATGAGTACATAAAGCTCTTTGGATTACCGGAAACCGTCATAAAATCCATTTGCCAAAAGTGGCCTGTGGTTCTGCGTTCCCCGTTCTACGTCAAACTCGTCCCACCGCGTCGATTCAATTATCAGCACAAGCGTTGCCTCGGTTTAGTTGTTAAATATCCCCTCCCCTAACCCGTCACCAGCGCCATTGAATGTTGAGAATCTTTCGGTACAAAAAGTGTAGGACTAAGAAATTTTGAGCAGATCCTTGCGGCCTGAGGGAGTCTTGGTTAAAGAACTTACTTATTGCAGTATGTACCTCAATCGCTTCGGGTGTTATTTCACTTAACAATAACTCTGTTTGGGTAATGTTAGCTGAGACTTATTGTCACCTAGTCTGTTTATATATTCCCGCGGCTACTAAAGTATCGTTGTATCCACAGCATTTTACGGTACTTTAAGAAATTTCTAGACTTCTCCAGTCAAAGGATATCATAGTTATATTTGGGTATGTTAATATAGTCAATGTTTCCTGGTAATCGGATGAGCACGTTTAACGCATGATGCCTCTATATTCGTCTGTTAATTACGACTGTAATGAAACCAATGGATACCCGTTACATATGCGATTCAACGGAAACAGTTCAACGGACACTTTAGCGTCTACGAGAGTATTGTTCGTCCTCTGACAGATACACACAAGTTATCGCTGGCAAGTGGTATTTTCCAAAATCTCATTTAGAAAAGTGGCCGTACAAACTATATCGCTATAGCGAACCTTAGTACGCTATCTAAACTCTTCAAGAGCTTGGTAATAAGGCGTATATTACGCTCAATTATTGCCATTATTTCACCATGGTTTCACTCCACCAAATCTTTTAGGACAGTCATGTTATATCTTCAAATGGTTTTTCAAGGGTTTACAAAGCGATGTTATTTTCACTGACTTTAGCAAGTGTTTTGATAGAGTAAACCGTGACTTGCTTATTTGTAAACTTACTTTATATGGCTTTTCGCACCTGTTTTCTCTCTCCGGAAATGTTTCTCTTCTTATCTGAAAGGACGTGTTCAACGTGTTATTCATAATAGCACTTTATCTAAAGAAATAATTGCTTCACCTGGAGTTCGATAGGGAAGCCACCTCGACCCCTTTCACTTCCCTGTATTCATAAATGGTCTTGCGTTTGTTCTTCAATACTCACGTATTGTAATGTATGTTGATGATATGAGGCTGTCTCTTACTTTTGATTTTCTAAAGCAATATTTGGAAGTTTTAGCGGCTTGGAGTACAGTAAATCTGTGTGTGTGTGTGTTTTTTTTTCTTTTTTGCTCAGCGAGCTAAAGGTAGAAAATCTTCAAAAGATACTTCTGGTTCTTAATACCAGCATGCACGATTCGCCATCCATGGCGATTACGTACTAAAAACTAACCCCCAACCCACTTCTTTTACCATTCTCCCCCGCGGCACTACCGTTAGGTATTACTTCGCGGAGGCTGGTTGTCATTAGCACGCTTCCGATGGTGGGACGTCAGTGGAATACACTAATGGCTTCCACTTCCTTAGCTCTCAAGCCGCCGTAGTTCTTTGAGCACTCTGCTTACAAAGTCGCCTACTGTGTTCCAGACCTCTTTGCTGGCAGTTAGCCTTTCCAATATCTCCCCCGGCTTTATTTGGGATCTGCCATTCTCGAACCTTCTGCAGCGAAATGTGCTATGCTCTGCATCTTCGTCCGTCTCCGAGCAAGCCGTGCAATTCGGCGAGTTGTCGTGCCCCGAATCTGAACAGGTACTTTCGAAAACAGCCATGGCCAGTCAGGAACTGGGTGAAGTAGTAATTTACCTCACTGTGTGGCCTTTCGATCCATTGCATTATGTTTGGGATAAGAACAAACGTCCATCTTCCTTTCGTTGTTCTTTCCCAACGCGATTGCCAAGTCTTAATCGACGCTAGCCGCTCTTCTTTTTTGATGGCCTCATGGGAGGGGGCGTTGATGCGGCGCCTTTCGTGAATGCGCCTCATTTCGTCTGCTAAAATGTCGATTGGCATGATGCCAGTAATCACCAGAGCAGCATCCTCCGACACTGTCCGGAATACGCATATCTGTCTTAGCGCACTAAGACGACATATTGCCGCCAGCTTTCGGTGCACTGCCTTCTCTGTTAGTGCACCGGTCCAAACTGGGCTTCCGTATGTTATGACCGATCTTATTACCGTGGCTATTACTTTTCGATTGGTGAATTTCGGGCCCCCAATATTTGGCATGATTCTTGCTAGCGACGCCTGGATGCCTGCAGCTTTCTCAGCCGCGTACTCAACGTGGTGCTTAAAGTTGAGTCGATGGTCGAGCATTACTCCAAGGTATTTCATGGCAGGAGATGACTGTACTGTGTGCTGCCCGACTCGTGTGGAGCATGTTTCCACGCGCTTCCGGCTGCTTATTAATGCCGCCTCAGTTTTATGCTCGGCTAGCTCTAGCCCCATCTCATCTAGCCACGCCTTCACTTTAACGATAGCCTCGTTAGCCCCCGTTTCTACCTGCGTGACACATTTTGCAACAACTGCGATTGCTTTATCGTCGGCAAAGCCGAAAGTGCTGCTACTATCCGCCGGAGCGTGTGCGGGCACATGGTTTGCGGCGTTCTCTGTTCCCCACGGATTAGTATTGGCATCATGGCATATTTCATCAAAGCTTTTCCTTTTGCTAACCTTTATGGCTTTCTTTAAGTCACTGCGCAAGTCTCTGTAGAGTTCATTAAAGTTGGACCTTCCGCTCGTGCGCTGCATTTTTCGTCTGGCTTTCAGACAGTTCGTTTTCAAGGATGCTATCTCATCTGTCCACCAACAGCACGGTGATCCTCTTCTGCCTTTATTTCTTCTTCAAGGCATGTCCGCATCACATGCTTGTACAAGCAGCTTTGTTCGTTTATTTGAGTTCACCAACCGTACCGTCACCCATCTCGTAGGTGTCCATTACGATGTTAAAAACGTCCTCATCGAAGGATGAATCTTTTCACTTCGGCCCGGTAGTGTTGTTCCCACAATTTCCTCTGTTCTGTCTGATTTGTATGTCGACGAAGATGGTCGCCGATCGCTGTTTGTGTACTCTTCGCGAAGCGACAACTTGCATCTCGCTACTTGACCGTCGCTAACAAAAGTGAGGTCTACTTTCGATCCTCTTCCTGCCTTTCGAAGCGTTTCCCTCCGCCCATGGTTCAGCAAAGATACTTTCAGCACGGCGAAGGCCTCCAACAAGCTACGTCTTCTCGCATTGCAGGCTTTACTGCCCCACTCGAAGGCCCAAGCATTGAAATCCCCCGCAATTATAACTGACGGTTTCTCGCGGGCATCTTCCATAAGTTCATCTAGCATGCGCTGGAATTCACCTTGTGTCCAGCTTGGAGGAGCGTAGCAACTGTAGTAGAATAAATATTTAACTGTCGCCCTAACGAAGCCCCTGTGCTGGCAGTCCACATCCAAAAGTGCTATAGGTGCGGGCGCCCAACTAGCTGCTTTTTTGGACAAATCGCTTACCCTGGTACCTGCCCCGCCTTTCGATATGGTTCGCTCAATAGCACCAACACCACCTCTTTCTCTACGACCGTCTGCCGAAGTAGGTCATGAGCTGCTTCGCCGTGGTTGAGATTAATCTGCATTAATCTCATTTCCGCGCTCTAGTGCCAGTGCTTGAGCAGCGGACATTTGCCGCTTCCCGCCAAGTGCCTTGCGTCGTCCCCATGCAGAACATGCAAGAACGCTCTTTAGTGCAGCTGTTCGCAATATGGCTTTCCTCCCCACATCTCCGAGAAGCCTTTGATCGGTCGGACGGGCCTGCGTATTGCTTCGCCGTGTGCCCAAACTCCAGGCGTCGGAAGCACTGCAACAAAGATATGCGCTCTCTGATCCTACAGATCACCCAGCCTATACGCAATTTTCCACTTGCCAATAATTTAGTGGTTTCTTCCTTTTGAAGGCTAATGAGCGCCGTCTGCGTTCCGCTATATGCCTTTCTTAAGTTGACTACTTTTGCGGTTGTCACTCCATATCGAGACTTAAGCGCGTTGTTTCAAACACTTGACTTCGGCATTTCCTCCTAAAAAGGATCCCACTGCCACTCTCAGCTCTTCTGCCTTCCCTCCGCTTTGGTTTAATTGCAGTAGAAGCTCGCCTTTCTGCGTTCTTCTTAATTTCTGCACCGACTCACCAAAATGACTTAATTGCTGTTGACCTTAAAGCTTACGGAGGAGGGCCCGCTTTTAGCTGCTATGAGCATAGCATCGGGTCTACGCTTAAGAGGTGTATTTGGCCGATCTGGCTTTCTTTAAGTCTTCGGTTTCGCTCCGACTTTCACCCACTTCGCGACCTTTGGGGGGTGATGGCCGTCAGGTACGTCTGCCGCGTGCTGTTCGATAGTCCCCGGTATGGTGGCTACGTTACAACGTTTGGAGGTCGGCGTGTCCACATTCCCGGACTGCTTACGTTTACGCACCACAGACTGCGCTCGCTTCGCCACGCTTGCCTTCCGTAGCGGCGAGGTTTGCGAGCCGCCGTCGCTCTGCTCCATCACCTTTTGCGCGTATGTGCGCGGCAAAGTTTGGAGACTCTTATCTCTCCTTTTCAATCCGGCACCTTCCATACGTCGTTTTGATGCCATTTATAGTGTCACGCATTTGTTGGTTTATGTGCCGCCGTTTTCCGTCATTTTCCTGCAGCATCACCACCAAATCTTTTATATAGCCGCCCAGTTGTATGAAGGCTGACACGTTCTCCCTCTCTGCTGGTGTGTGGTTTGACTTCTCGGGGAGCGTTTGTCCGAGGTGAGACTGCGTTTGCACGCCTACTGGCAACCTCATTGTTCTTCCACTCATTTTGAAGGGGTTCTTTTCGCTCAAAGCGCCGGCGTGATCCCTAGTGCCTTTCAGTGCATTGTTTTTTAGAGAATTAATTTTAATTTTGATTGGGCCCCAACTGGGAAGCCGCTATCCGGTTCGCAAGCAGTGAGGCCATGCAGTGGGTTGACGCTAGCACTTATTAGACTAGCGTTCAGTGCCAGGTCCAGCAGTAGCCAGGAGTTGTTCTCAACTGGTCCCACACCCACCAACTTAACGTTGCGGCCTAGAACGTACTTCCCAGACTTACCATAATTTTAACGGGGCGGGGGGCGGTGTCAGCATTAACCCGAAAGACATTTCGGCTGGATACCACTCCAACCTACTCAAGTAACGGAATACTGCCACCATCAGCTCGAAATCTTCAGTTCCAATACGTGTTCCGGTATGCCATAATCAAGACCTTACCGTGCTCGGTCTTGATGCCTATCCATAGGCTTCGTAGAAGCGTCTCCGTTGGTGCTACTGCCATACTAAGAGTGGGGAGCACTTAATCAAAGGACGGCGCTTACTCTTCCTGTCACCGAAGATTTGCAGGATTATGCGGCCTTTTCAGCCGCCCATCCTCCTCTGCCGCTCTTGGTCTCGGACTGTTATTGGTTATTCGCAGCTAGCCTACCGATGTACGACGGGCAAAGAGCTCTCCTCACGCGTTATAAGAAGTGAGGAGCGGATGGTCTCGTTGAGGATGTGGCAGTCGGGGTGGGAAAGAACGACCAAAGGAAGATTGACGTTCGTTCGTATCCCTAGCATAAGGGTATGGGTTGACAGACGCCACGGCGAGGTAAACTATTACCTCACCCAACTTCTGACTGGCCATGGCTGCTTTCGGAAGTACCTGTTCAGGTTCGGGCACTTTAATTCGCCGAATTGTCCGGCATGCTCGGAGACGGACGAAGATGCAAAGCATGGCATCTTTCGCTGCAGAAGGTTCGAGAATGGCAAACCCCAAATAAAACCGAGTGAGATATTGCAAGGGTTAACTGCCAGCAAAGAGGTCTCGAGCACAGTAGGCGACTTTGTAAGCAGAGTGCTCAATGAACTACGGCGGTTTGAAAGAGCAGAAGGAGTGGAAGCTAATAGTGTATTCCACTGAGGTCCCACCATCAGTAGCGTGCTAATGACAACCAGCCTCCGCGAAGTAATACCTAACGGTGGTCCCGCGGAGGAGAATGGTAGAAGTGTGTGGGGGGGGTAGTTTTTAGTACTACTGCTACTAAGAACTAGCAGTATCTTCCGAAGATTTTCTATCTTCTGCTCGCTGAGCAAAAAAAAAAAAAAAAAAAAAAACACACACACCCATACACTTATACTTCATCGTCGCGAAACCTGTTGTATATTTCATTCATGATGTTTGTCATTTTTTTCTTTTCTATTACCACTTCTTAAAACTAATGTGGTTTACTCCTTACTTGACGTGTTCCTTGCATTCTAGTGCAGCCACAACATCACCGTAATCTATTTCGGCAACATTTTTAAGGGATTTAATCTGATGAGATCCTCTATAACCGACAGCAAATGCACAATAGCGAAACCTTGTTTTTTCCTGGATTTAATTTTTTTTTCTATTTACTTGTTGTCTTTAGCTTACACAATGCTATTTTTGTTAATTTGTAGGGATATTAAAATATATGTTAAAAGATAGTACGTTTTAATAGATCTTATTCCTGTGTGATTTAAACACTGTCGTCAAAAAGTTATTATATATTTGTTCTTAATAGTTAAAGTTTTAAAGTTTTTTTTTTTTTGAAGTTTATTGAAAATAGTAGTAATGGTGATCTCATTACATTTTTATACTCCCACACAAATAAGATTTCTTTAATGTTTATCCATTATTTTATTTCTACCGACTAGTATTTGGTTTCAGTGGAGTTCTAGGTAATAATGTTTCCCTTTTTTTCTTTTTTATTACTCTTCGATATTACTTTACACAATTTAAAGTTTCCTTCACATCTTCAAGCGATCCCTCTTGTCGATCTCCCTTTTGTTTCTCTCCCTGCGCCAATTTAAAAAATCCGATATTGAGATAAAGTGATAGACATCATATATGTTTCTGCAAACAACTGTAACGGGTTAAACAGCTAATAATTATATGTACATTGATTCAGCTTAATGAAAATAAAGTGCCTAGAGAAGCGATTAAGAACATTAAAGCTTATCTCACCTAGTAATGCGGACGAATCGCTAGTACCGTTAATTAACTTAATTAAGAAAGAGACACCAAGAATAAATCTACATTTCCCAAGTGACGGTAAGGATAACAGAAGCAACCTATTTGCATAAGGAGGCAAAGAGACAAGCTGGTCTCAATCCAAATTCCTAAGGGTAAACAGGAAAGATCGTTTTTGAACGCATTCAATCGAATCTACATAACACCTATAGAAAGGAGACCACACAACAGCGGCATATTCCTGTATCATGCATAGATATTTTGTAATGTAAGCATCTTCAAGTTCGTTCATTATTATAATATTAATGAATTGGACTTATTAACTTATAGTTAGATTACAAAGTAAGTACATGCAATTTTCCACACCACGCCTGAATTATTGTACAAGGCGTGTTACCTACTTATTTTACATGGCTCGTTCCCCTAGAGTGTGTTCTAAGCATTTGCACCATAATTTTCTTAACTTTTCCTTTCGATTTGTGAAGAAAGAGTTTTCGTGGGCAATAATCTCGCCATGAGATAGTTTATTTTATGTTTCCACTGGTGGACATTATTTTCTAATGAATATCGCAAATTTCTGAGAAAGTGATTTAGGCTGTGCTAGTTGATGTTTATGGATTATATATTAATTGTTTTTTGGCATTATACAAAAATTACAATTTCTTGCCTCGGCAGCGAGTCGAGTTGAAGTGTACAAATAGAAAAAATGAAAGACAAACCAAACCACTTAAGTGAAGATTACGGGCGAGCTGTTAATAATTTAAATATATGTATTCCTTTATTTACTCATTGTGATTATATTACGATAATCCTTTGTACTCCATTTCAATTGAAACACCGATGAAGCGAATATAAATTACGTATACTGCATAGCCTACCTACCACTGATGCACTTAAAAACCTAGAGTTGTATATGTTCTTTACAGTCGTAGACCACCGCAGTTGCCATGCCAATGTTGAGCTTTTCACCACCATAGACATATATGTATAATAGTGACTTGTTTAGACTATGTTAAACGCTGAACAAATCGCTACGCTTCGCATTGTGTGTCATGCACGATGCGATACGCGAGATCAGTTGAACACATAGTTTGCATTTACGGTTACTAGACTTGTCCAATTCTTGGAATACAGCGTCCTCGACTTTTTCTTTTAAGATTGCCAAGCGTTTGTTGTACAGTTCTTGTCTTTTATACTCTTCTTTAATAACTGCCTTTGCAATATTTTCTTCTTTTTGTAAACAATTACCTTTTTACCAAACAGTTGGGTTCAATTTAATTTCATTATTCAACTGCATATAAACGCGCACAATCAATTTGCTTTTGACAGTTCATGCATGATACAAAATAAGAAATGCAGATATTATGTTCACAGAGAATAATAATTTAGAGAGTAACTTAGTTATTTGGTGAATATTGCGCTTAGAGGAAACGCTTTGCATTGTTTAAATACATACGATTAAGTTAGGCTAAAAGATTATAACATAAACAAATGTGTATTTTCCAAAGTTTTGGCGAAACTAACAAGACTGGAAGTTTACTAGAATGTGAATTTACTACTAGCGGTTGAAAAACTCGAAATATATGTATAATGCTATATATTGAAATAGATGTGGAGAACCTATCTGTACAACAATATGTATCTTGGATGCAGGTATATTCATAAGGTATGATAGCATTACTATGTAGAATATTATGAATACAGTATGCAAAAATAAGAACGGTGCGAATGCATATACATTGGAACGTGCTATGCAAGAATTACAACATTATGCAAAAAAGAAGGAAAATGTTTGGACAACAGTGTGAGTATGTCTGTATGAATACATACGAACACCTGTACAACAGCGAGCAAAAAGGAAGAAGTATGAAAAGCAGAAAACAAAGCGCGTTTTACATTGAGACACTTTGTAAATGGTGGGTTGCGTATGCGCTTGAATTGCCGTAGTAAGGAAGCTATTGCTTCCTCACATTCTGCCCTCTTTTCGGCAAAGAAATTGCCGGCTCCCACCGGAAGCCTATTTACCTCTGGGGATTATTTGATACCAGGTGTTATCGATTCTGCGTACCGTGCTGTTTCGATGTCGGTAATCAATCGAGAATTTCTTTTCAGATCCCGACGCGACACGAATTTTATTGAGCTGAGAACGCAGATCTCTGTGGTAAGGTCTTCCGGCTCCGCTCGTAGTACGTTTGTCGTCGACATGTTCGTGCTACGTCCGTACGGTGTGTGTCTGTACGGTGTTTGTTGTTAACACTCCTCTTATTGCAAAAATAAAGATATCGGCATCAAACTTGGTAGAAACATTGGAAATTTCTGCACGCAGGTTGGCATCAAAAATTGTCCAAATTGGTCTGAGCAGAAGCGCGCGGTAGAGCGTAAACTGAACGCAACTTCTTTTTTCCTAACGAAAATTTTTGGATTTTTGCTCATTACTCGGAAATTATTAAAGTTAGAAGGCTCAAATCTTCCACATTTACTTTACGAAACACTCTACTCTTTACATCCGAAAATGGAAACAATTAACCACGCCCACACAAAGTTACGAGTAATTAAATTTTATTTTCCCACTTGATTGAGTTTTTAGGTTTATTTATTATGTGGCAAACAAGACAGAATGTTTAAAACTATTCTGCACACTCCTCAAATAAGATATATTATTTGTCTAAAAATGGTTTAATTTTAAATTGAATATGGTAGACACCGTGATTAAGTTTTTCTTAATAATACCAGCGACATGAGCACGGTATAAAAGAACTTGGAGAGTAGAATGCGTAAAGCATACTGGTGGGTATGCGAGATTCGGTCCCCGCCGAATATAATTTCCTTACTTGTTTTTATTTGCAGCTATTGATTTATCATATAACAACTTGTACCTTTTTCCCTTAATTTGTCGTTTAAGATCCAGTATTAGTTTTCCTATACATTTTATACAACAAAATAGCGTCAATTAAATTTACAACAGTTTTAGTTGAAGTGAAATGCAGAACCTTAAGTTTGTGGTGCAAGGGTATTTTAACTTCGTGCGGGTTTGTGTAAAACCCAGAAGGACTACAAACACACCCCACATCTACTATACCGATCGAGCTAGAATCACTTTCCGAATTGATTTAGACTGCTCCTTATGCCCGTCTTCTTTTCTTTTGTTTAACCCACAGGCCTACGTTTTCTAGATATTTTATAATGTTTTACTTTGAAAAGTCCTTATATGAATAGTTGCAAGGCGGTGTGGCCTACTGGACCGTTTTTAATTGTTCTTGTTTTTATTAGCCAACTTTCTCTGACAATTGCGCTTAAGCTGAAAACTTACACATCCTTATAATCCACTTGTACTTAATTACCTATACTAGCTGTCTAATTTTACGGATTGCCATATAAGTAAGGTAAGCAGATAGATAAATATCATGCCTAAGCATAAAATGTATTCGTAAAGGCAAACAAACATGTTCGACCAGACAAGTGTGCTCGAACCCAAACTAACACTTGTAAGAATAGATATATATAAGAATAACATTGTAATAACGGGATAGTTTGGTGGCAACCACTATAAAAGAGCGTGTCGCAATACGCTCAATCTTTTATTGTGCCATAGTCGCCGTCGAGGTAATTAGAGCACCGACTATACTACAAGCTGACTTTAACTATTAGGGCTTTTTTGCTTGACTCTACGGATAGGGGATGAGCTGGTTTAGCTTAATCGCCATCCCTGAAGGACTACTGACTCTACGGGTAGGGGATGAGCTGGTTTAGCTTAATCGCCATCCCTGAAGGACTAAAAGGACTACTGACTCTACGGACAGGGGATGAGCTGGTTTAGCTTAATCGCCATCCCTGAAGGACTGACGAAAACTCTTTTTGTTTTGACGGGGACCCGCGGCTGCTATGACTCAGGCGAAATATTCGTCTCTTTATAGTAACCCGCGAATTCGGAATTAAAACAGAGCAAACACGTGCGAAAAGAACTTAAGCAACAAGAAAAGTCGGGCCACCAAGCTGGTTTTCTCTCTACCGCTCTGAAAGCTATTTTGTAACCTCTACAAAATAAATAAAATAAGTAAAATAAATTAAGGAAAAACCCGAAGGTCCAATTCATTTTTACAAATTGTCTTGGAACGGACTCTGGGGTGGCTGAGCTGTACCCTGCCCAAGAAAGCACCGTTACAGTGGCATTATTTTTTCTTACAACGCCTTATTCAATGAAGGTGTTCTACGGAGTGTGTTCGAAAAAGTGGTTCGATTCGAACCATTTCTAATAGCATTCATGCTTGGGCCAAAACACTCTAGTTTACCAATTTCATCAAAGTAATAGGTCATAGTAAATATTCTCCGCGGGATGGCAATGATACCTATTTGTTGGGCAACTCTCACTTGAATGTCTGAAACGAACATATGCTTAAAAGGTGACGTTTTGCTCGTACAAAAAGTTATATTGATTTGAAAATCAGTCTTCATGCTGTCGTTGGTGTCTTCACAACCAACGTCAGCACGTTACTCAATTGAACAAAAAGAAAAAAAAAATATCCCAGCAGAACAAAAAGAAATTTGTAAAACGAAGAATGCACTGTTCATTCAAACATAACCTAGAAATCAAAAAAAAAAAAAAAAATCAAAAAATCTAAGAAACTTCAATTACGTTACTGGATTATGGGTCTAAAGTGAAACATACAGGCCTAATCCATTTCTTTTCCACAAACAAAAAAAAAAAAAAAAAAAAAAAGATTTGAAAATGTGTGAAATATTTGAAGAAATACGTTGGGTGATGCTTTTTTGCTTTAAAAACGCTAAAAACGGTAAAAAAAGAAGAAAATTTATGAAGTATACTATAAGAATGCTGTAAGTGAAAGAAGAACCCAAGAGTGGATGATGTTCGATTCCGTTCCGGAAATTCCGATGTCTAAGATGCACCTCGCAATCACTGAAAAAGTCAATGAAATCATGCAAGTGATGGAGCAACGCCCGCCCGAAAGCTGTTAGGAAACGGCGGAGGCAGAGGCGGATGATAGTTTGGAACCATTCGGAATGAGCAGGCTACAAAAAGAAGCTCGAAACCATGAAAAAACCGCAGATACTTTCCAATATGACCTATCATCTTTTGAACACAAGAATATATATATAGATATCAGTGGGACGGACAAAGTTAAACCGATTCAGAAAAAAATTTTGAACCTTTAGGTATAATGGATGGATCTATCTAATGTCCTTCTGGGCTTCACTTACGTTCGCGCAAATTTAGTATACCATACCCTGTTCCATAAATGGTGCCGTATATAACGCAATAACCATCAATATTACTATTATTATCTATTTAATCAATAATTAGTCAGTAAATAAACAATTGCAAATTGCATTATTAATTGCGATTAAAGAAGGTTAAATCGGATTTATCATGCTAGTAAGACTATAAAATCTCTTTTAGCACAAATTAAAATACTACATAGGATAATTCGAACAATTATTCAATGCCGAAGGAATTCGAAACTAAGGGGTATAAAATTTCCTGATGAGAACCTCTGAACCTGTACACAGTAACAATAGCCTTGATAAAGGATTAAGAAAGTTGCAGATTTGTAGAAACCGCCTATGTGATATGCAAAGTCATCTAAAGGATATAAATCACTTAATAGTTCAAAATGTACAACTGCTCAACATTTTGAAATTCACGGTTTCTAATAAGTATCGTTGAAAATTGCACTGCATTAAGTTAAAGAACTCCATTCAAATCATGGTGAACTTCACCCCCTACATTTCTTGAAAAAGTTTTCTTCCTGTAAAATTTTCGTTTTAACCAAAATCGAATATGGGTTGATCATATATGGCAGTCAAATCACATATATACAAGACAAATCATATATATAGACAAATCAAATATAAGTATTTTGAAATCGGTCATCATACCCGAAATCGGTCCTTCAAAGATAGAGTTAAAGGCGAAAATCATTCTAAAACTCCGAAAGCGACTCAACACTTAAACGCAAAGCTTTTGCTTTCCTTCAATCGACAAGTCTTACTCGCAAAATTAAACTCAAAACGGTTGTCATTACAGATAGTGTGTCCAAACCAACATAAGAAAAATTTGCAAAAATACGTCTTGATCATAATGTTGCGGCAAATCAATGGATCCTTAGGAAGTATACTCCTCCAATATACCTTGTGAATATTAAAATTTTTAACGCGCATCTTGAAAGCACCTGGCAAACATAGTATTAATAAAATATTTAACATTATTACAGCGACGAGACTAACCATCTAGATGATCTTCTTAAAAGATCCCATAGTCTTAGCTGCTAGCGCTCATACCGCTTATAATTTATTTCTTTGGTCTAAATATGCTAGTTACATAATAACCTGCTAAAAGAAAAACCTGTTTAATTGTATCGAAACAAATATATATTAACCGCCTTCTACGAAGTTTTTGTAAATATGTCAAAAAGTATTTCAAATTTTTTCATTAATTTTCACCTATTAAATTAGAATCTATTAAGTATTGGGAGGGGGAGTTTAGGAAAATGAGCAAAAAAGATTATACGGGATATAACTACGCAGCTGAGAGTAAAAACGATTCTTCAAGTGATGAAGGTATGTCCTTTTACTCTTTTCATATTTCCTGCCCTTATTTTTTTTTTTTTTATTTATCCTGTTACTAAGAAAACAAGCCTAAACAGATCTTGCAGCATGCAGCTGAGGCACCCCGCCCGCAATACACCGATGAAGAATTAGATCGTCTAGTCGGTTATATTCAACGTATGACCACGTTGTTCGCTTTGGATCATCGCGATTGGACGGAGGAGAATCTGGATATCATTCGACGATGGCTGATGGAAGTGGATCAAGCATTGCTAACCATTTTTTATGATGCCAACAAGCTGAGCGCTTGTTTAGGTTTCCCTGTAGCCCCCGTTTCTGATCTCACTTATTTCTATCGGGAACCAAATTTTATCTTTACTGTTGAAAATTTTCATGATGAAATAGATATTGGTACATTGCATGAAGATGTGGATGGATGTTTGCTGAAGGTACTACAACTTGTCTTTGCGCCGATTCTACGCAATTCCGATTGGAACGATAACGTTAAATCGCGATTTTGCAAAGCGATCGATAAATTTCTCGGCTATCTGACTAGCTTAAATTCGAAAATGGCAGGCATGACTGTGCTTTATGTACCGCATGTAGTAAAACAAATCGATAAAGGCAATGCTACGCAGGATCGAGAGTTTGTTAAAAATATGGAAGCTGTAGTTGTTTTTTGGACTAATCAAATACGTACTTTGCTTACGGACAAGACGTTAGTAGTACAACATGACTTGGTAGTACCAGAGGAGGAGTATGAATTTTGGTTATACAGATGTAAGTTGAAGAAAATTTTCAGGATTAAATAGAAACTGTAATTTTACTTGCATTTTAGTCGAAGTTTTGCATGGTCTCAACGCCCAATTAGATCAGGACGATGTTCAAGATATTATCACTATTTTGCGAGCTTCACAGTCAGTCTATATAAAGCAGATCGATGAACTGATAAGTGAATGCCGCCAGGAAATGAAAGAGGC
>JMRR01017897.1:0-12704 GCA_000688735.1 Glossina austeni
ATTAATGCTTGCCCAGTAAATAACTCGATCATGATTTTTGGCATTAGTGTAAGTGGTATTTCGTCTATCCCGCAGAGTTCTTCAATCTGCTCGATGAATTCGAGAGGGTTTGTATCTCCATCGTACTTAACTGACCACTTGCGCACTCGATCCATAGCACTGCTGCTAGACATTAACTCTGAAGTTGCGCGTCTGGGACTAGTAGCTCGCGATCCGGTCTGGTCAACTGTTAACGTTGTGCGTGGCGTGTATTTGGATTCTAGCACCTCCAGACGATCAATTGTCTCCTTACTCGGGTTGATAGAACATGCTAGTGCTGCCAATGCCTTCCGCATCTCCTCTACTGTATTTACCGCCTCCAGGCCGAATTCTGCGCAGGCAGCAGTGAGCTCATCTTTCTTAAGATTATAGACCCACGATGTGCGCACCATGCTGGTTTTTTTCTTCTTCTCCCCTCCTCTCTTGTAATAAGCTCGAGGCTAGTTCGCTCTCAGTAATCCTCTTTTCACCCAAAGGTCCCTGCTCGGGCGCCACTTGTAACGGTACTTTCTTGTGCAGGGTAGAACCCATCGATTGAAAATGCTATTTTTTGACCACTTGTTGCAAGAGTTGTCCAGGATACACTATTGCAGCTCTGCTACACCCAGCGTACTCACCAGACATGGCGTCTTCTAAATAGCACTTGTGCAGATTCGTGTAGCATGATCTGGCGGCCAAGCGGGTCCGCTAAGTTAATGAAGTGCGGAAATAGGTCAATTGGTTCTTCTGTTCTGGACTTATGTTCTTTTTAGGTACTAATATTGATTCGCAATAGTCTGTTCTGAGTTATTCAATCGAAATTTTACCTTTATTCCGATCGTTAGGATGCAAATCCTTCATGCAGCTGATAATTGGATGAAATCTAATCGTTTTTTTTCATGAGGAATATGACAATTTGGGAGATTACATCGTCTATCGTATAATAGGCAAAAAAATCATTTATAAGGAAAGGAAAAATATTGATCTACATTGATTTTTGTAGTGGACTTATCAGCTATGTGGAAAATTTTTAAAGGTTATGGCTTTTTATTTGATAATGATCTTCCGTGCAGCTTTAATGTTGACCAGATTAATGACTAATTTGTTAACGTCCTTCACGTTGAGGAACCTGACATTACTGATTGCGTTATCGTTGTCATATTCAGTGGTTCTTTTTACTCAGATGCATAGGTGATGTGAGCTAACTGCGGTTAGCATTGTATTAAGTAAAATCTAAATCTGCTATATAATTTATAATATAATCTATTGGTAATCAGAGAATTCCAATTCCTTGTATGAAACCTATTTTCCCATGTATTTTGCGTTTTTTTATTTTTTCATATTAATTCCATACTAACTATATCGGAAATCTCCTCTGCGTGGAAAATTGCTCGTATTGTTTCAATTCCCAAATCTAAAATCGTGAATAGTTGCGATAATTTGAGGCTGATTTCCATTCTCTCTCTCTAAAGATCAAGTTATTTTTTTTTGTTCATAGAAATTGTAAAGTAGTTATGTAGAGCTGTGGCTACACTTTACGCCGGCTTTATATAGTTATAACAAATTTTCAACTTATCTGGATCACTAATGGTGTGACGTCACATAAAGTTTCTACGGTCCGTCGGTACTGTTCTCCTGTCCGTTAGTCTGTGCTTTCGCATTTGTTGGTCCGTTAAGTCACGGTCCGTGGTTACATCCACACACACATACTCACTTACCGCGTCTTTTGCGATATTTTTCTACTTCACAAATGTCATAATTTTGTTTCTTCTTATTATTATGTATTTATATATTTTTTTTTATTTTTTATTTCTTATTTCTTAAGCCTAGTATAATATAACAAAAATTTTTGTTTTAAGTTTTCGTTTAATTTTGTTTAATTAATTCCTCTTCTCGATACGTTTCCTACTTGGTGTGGTGTCCTTCTTCATCCCCTTTTACCTTCGCTTGAGGTGTTTTTTGCTAGATTGCTGCACTTGTATTCCTTTCGAGACGCAAAAAAAAAAGTGCATTTCAAACTGTCCATTTGTTTTTTTTTTTACTTTGATCTGATCTCTTCCAAATTACCATTAAAGACGATTTATTGATGTTCATATCTTTCTCTCGATAATAGCTGAACTATCGATAATAGTGAGTAGAAATATCTGCTCCTTATATGAGAAGTTTGAGCTGATTAAGTCTAGGTTTGATGGGTGTCGTCTTATTAAGCACTCATCTTCTTCCCAGCCTAGCAAAATAACAACTCGTAGCGTAGCGTGTGGGACGTCGCCTCCGATTCCTTCTAAACGTGGTTCGCTAGTGCAGGTTGACGCTCCCTCTAACTCCACACTGAAAAGTCACCGCTTCCGATGTTGCTGAGTCGGTCGGCAACAAAACAGTTACAAACAAGCCGGCAAGTCCTTCCGCTTTAAGTTATGCTCAAGTGGCAAGTGTATCCCCTTCTAGTCCATAGTTCTATTCAGGCGTCTTCTCCTAAAAATAATAATGAACAAAATAAATTATCCTCTCCCACTGGCGGTTCGAATACTGCTCAACAGAATGGGCATGTCGCACAAGCTGCTCGTGCAAGTGTGGTAACCCCCTCAATTTTTTCCCATCTCATAACGCCCCAGCCGTGAACCCTACTGTTCCTAGTAGTAATGTCATTTCCTTGACGGCAGTTCCTCCCAGGAAAGCAATATTTGTGTCAAAACTGGCAACTGAAACATCGGTGGATAACATAAAAAGCTATCTGGCGGCGAAAGTCCCATCAGTCAACTTAAAGCGCGTTAGCATTTTCAAAATGTCTCCTTCTCAATCTAGAGCAATCTCTTCTTTTAAAATACTTGTTCCGACTGAAAACAGTGATATGTTGTTAAATAAACCACTGTGGCCCGTAGGATCCTTAATTAAGGAATTTATTCCTCGTGATCGACCTCGTAATACCAGAGCAGTGGTCCCGTCGCCTTCAAAAAACTAAATGTTTCTTCAGGCCCATTATATCTCATTTATCAAACATATTATTATCAAAAACAACTTTTCAAGAAATTTTCGAAAAGTGGCTGTTCTTTAGACTATTTCGCTTACTCAGCCGCAAGGCATAGATTTAACTCCCTCAATAATCAACATTACTGCAGATACCTTCAATTCATTAGATCCTCTCTGTTTGCTAATCCCAAGTACTTCTTTAAATTTGTTAATTCATAAAGAAAGGTTTCCGCACATCCCTCGCATGTTTCTTTTAATGGCTCTGACTCCTCGGATGATTTTGAAATCTCAAATCTGTTTGCTGAGTATTTCCGACGAAACTTTTCGACTGCTAGTGTTGATTTATCAGCTAATTACCCATATCCCATAACTAACTTGGTTTCCATACCTAATTTGGTCATTTCTGAAGATGACGTTTTTAAAGGGTTGAGTTCCCTAAAATACAGCTACGCGCCTGGACCTGATGGAATTCCATCATGCGTACTTAAATCTTGCGCCGCTGGCTATGTGGCGTTATCTCTCAGATTTTTAATGAGTCCTTGAATCTAGGCGTGTTCCCTTTTTCTTGGAAGAGTTGTTTTATCATTCCTATTCACAAATGTGGGAGCAGACAACTTGTTGAGAACTATAGAGGCATCGCTAAGTTGAGTGTCTTGCCTAAACTGTTCGAGAGTATTGTGACTCAGCATCTTACTTCTAACTTCACCACCTCAAATGAATTCCCTGTTACTTCAGGTGTACCTCAAGGTAGCCACTTAGGACCCATTTTATTTAACTTATACATTAATGACCTGCCTTCGGTGATTATATCCAGCCAGATCTTAATGTATGCTGATGATGTGAAACTGTTTTCTTCCTTTTCCTTAGAATCGCAATCAGTTCAGCTTCAAACTGACCTGAATAATTTAGTGGCATGGTACTCGTCGAATCATATGACGCTAAACCTAAATAAATGCAAGAAGCTTTCTTTCTCAAGAAGGAAGTCATTCATTACCCATTATTTCATAGATTCACACAAGTTGGAGGGTGTCGAGTCGTTCACAGATTTAGGCGTTCTCTTCGACCATAGGTTACGTTTTAACTTGCATGTCGAGTTCTCGTTAGCAAAGCTAGGTCCGCGCTTGGTTTCATAAAGAGGTGGTCCAAAGAGCTGGATGATCCTTATATTACTAAAAGGCTGTACACGTGTTTGGTTAGACCTATACTTGAGTATGCTTCTGTTGTGTGGTCTCCCTCATATAGGTGCTATGTAGATTCAATTGAATCTGTTCAAAAGCAATTCTTGCTGTCCTGCCCTGAGGAATTTGCGTCGGGATCCGATTGCCTCTCTCCCCCCTATGAAAATAGGTTGCTTCTGCTGTCCTTACCGTCTCTTGAGAAACGTAGATTTGTTCTTGAAGTCTCCTTCATTATCAAAGTAATAAACGGTGCTATTGACTCGCCGTCATTACTTGGTGAAATAAGTTTCATTGTTCCTAACCGCTCCTCTAGGCACTTTACCTTGGTTAGGCTTAGCCAATGTAAATATAATTATGAGCTGTTTAACCCGCTCAGAGTTGTTTGCAAGAACCTAAATGACGTCTCTCATTTATTCTCAATGGACTCTCTAAAGTCTATTAAAGCCACATTGCTTAACACACGTGATCTGCCTATGTCGTATTTATCCCTAAAAAGTCATTATGACTCGAAAATGAATTGTTGTTAACTATTATCGGTTACCAAGCTTACACATGTTTGCGATGGCTTAGGAGTTCATTTCCAACTTGGTCATGTACCGGTTGTGGGTGTGGCTCTGTGCTAATTGTGTACATGCTTTTTTTCTTTTTTCCTTCTTATTTGTTTTATTATACTTATACTAAGCTTTAATAATAATTAATTTAAGATTTACTTTAAGAGTCTTTTGAACTCGACTGTCATTTGTTTTAGTCGAGTTCCTGTGTAAGTAGAATAAATAAATAAAATAAAACAAAAATAAATAAATAAATTACTTTTGTCTTTATCTAAAAATTTAGGTCTTTATTCGTATATATACGAATGTGCGAATCAAATTTTGTATTTTGTTTTTTTTTTTTTTGCTTATAAATATACAAAATTTCCGTTTTGCTTTTACACGGCCGGTCGTTAAAGGAAAATTCCGTAGTTATCCTTTTGCTTACTTTCAGAGACCATCAAGTCTACATTCCACTATCTTGTCAACGATCTTTTTTTTGGTGATCAAAAATTTTTAGTTATTTTTTTTTACTTGAAAAAAAATTAATTAATTTCCCTTGCTTCGTCGACATTCTGTATCAGACTGACTTTCACTCAAATTTGCCCACTCTTTTGCTGTGTCTCGTCGATGTTATGTCTTGTCTCGGCAATCAAAAAAAGAAGCATGCTTCTTACTTATGCACTTTGGACTTTGTTCTTTTTTCATAATTCTTTTCTTTAAATGACACTACTATGTGAGCGGAGAATTACGAAGAGCAATTTTGATCAACAGACTTCCGTTATCATATGTAAAACTACTCCTTTTGTATAGAGTAGGGAAAAAGGCGACCGACAGAAACCAGCTGCATGTACATGCGCGGACATTGTAAAATATATTATCTTCGCAATATGTGCTCTTGATAGCGGGCATAATTCTACCTCTTTGTTATTGAATTTAACTGACATGAGCAAAGATATTATTAATAAAATAATATAGATGTTATTCATGTCTCTGGATCTGTTTAAGGCTTTTAAATCAATTAGTGTTTCAATTATGATTAAAAAGTTAAGTGAGGACTGAGGACTGAGAACTGGAACATCTCAGTCAATTAATTTTGATAAGGTTTATTACGAAAAACATCCATTATTTTTCAGTGTTCCCCATGGCTCCGTTTTAGGTCCCCTTCTTTTTATTAGGTATGTTAATGTCCTACTAAAGTATATTGATACCAGTGTTTGTAGATCGTCTTTTCTGCATCATTCTGATCGATATTTTACTTTTATTTGGATCTTGAGACTTATAATAACTATAGCTTTAGGCGTTTGTTGCAATAGCCATCTGTAGGCTCGTTGTTTATTAATTTAACTAAAACGCAGGCAGTGGTTCTTGGAGCATCATCTTCGTGGCCTGAATATTTTTACCGGTGAGAATAGAATAGCGGTTAAGGGCTTAGGCATATTTTGAACAGCACATAAGTCACCGTAACACCTTGGCAGTTTCGCGCATGCATACACCTCAACGGATTAAATACAAATTGGCGTATACCCCTTTAATGGCGCTTACTTTGTATGACCTACAAATTTTATCTACTACGGCACTACGGCTTATGCTTCTTTAAAGATTAGTCGTACTGTTAATACTACTGTGCGCTATGGTCATAGTGTTCACAGATGAATGCATATTTCTGCGAAGCGTTACCTGAAATGTGCTTTTAAGCATCTTATTTCTTATGTCAGAAGTGGAAACCAAGAGAAATGGTGAAATTAGAAGAACTCAAAGTGGATCAGGTCAAACAGGGGCTGGGAAAAAGGAATCTTCGTACAGTCGGTAGCAAAGCTGAATTAAAACAAAGATCGGCCGTACATCTAGAAAAAGACGGAGAGTGCCTGTCCATACTTGAATTCGAATATAATATCGAGGGAAGGGAGCAAACCAACAACTTGGGAGGAGTAGAAAATACAGCTATAGCAAGGGAAGAGTACAGCGAAGAAAAAGGCGAAGACTGTGCAAGTATATCAAACGCCATCGTTATGCAGTTTATGTAACAAATGCAACAACAAATGCAACAACAAACGCAACAACAAGTACAACAACAAACGCAAGAGATAGAATCGAAAATTGACGAGAAAGTTCAAAAAAATCAACGCATCTTGCAAACACATATAGACGAAACGTATCAGCAATACCAAAGCAAATTTAATGTGCCCGAAGAAAAAGTTGATAATGCGATAGGCCAGTTGGATGCCAGAATAAATGGCGATGAAGAAGATGCAGACGCTGTGAACAATGAAATAATAGTTTTAAAAAAAGAAGTGGCTAAGCTACAAACTAATGACGTAACCATCAGCTCTATCAGAGTAAAAACACCCCTATTTGACGGCACCACTAACTTCAATGCATTCAAACTACAATTTGATTTTGTTGCAACAAAAAAATATGTGGGATGACGACGATAAAGCAGTCGCCTTAATAACCTTCTTGAGCGGAGCAGCAGCGGAAATTATCCCGATAATCACGGAAGGAAAAAGAACGGAATTCGCTGCAATCATGGATGCATTGGAAAGGAAATATGGTAGCAAACATGTGAGGAAGGTAAGCCACTTAGAGTTGTTTTAGCGCTGCCACAAGCTGAACGAAAGGATCCAAGATTATGCTACCGAAATTGAACGCTTGGCCAATCTCGCGTATATCGGTGTGACTGACGACGTGGTGGATAGATTAAAAATCGACGCCTTTTTTAAAGGACTTCGTGACGCGGAGCTTAAAAAATGTGTTTGGACGTCACCTAAAACGACGTTCAGGGAAACGCTTGGCTTCGCGCTTACGCAAGAAGCAGCTAGTGTGCTGTGGACGTCAAGCATGAAAGTGAGACGCACGGAGGTTAGCAGCGAGAACGATATCTCAGATGTGGTGTGCGCGGCGCTTCGACAAGTCCTACGCGAAAATAAGTGAATGCCGGCTTCAAAAACACGCAAGTGTTATGCCTGCCAAAAACCTAGTCATTTTGCATGGGAATGCCGATCAAAGCACACAAGAACACATTCCACATCACCTACATGGAATATTAGTGAAGGTGGCAACGAAATATCCAATGGACAGGCGTTAATCTAAAAACAGTCAGCACAGCGGGGCAACGGCTGACTCTGAAATTTAGTAGCCCTAGGGCCAGTATTACTCAATTAGAGAGCAGCCTAACGATTGATGGGAAGATTCAGGGCTGTAATTACATCGTCACGCTGGATACTGGTGCTTCTCATTCAGTTATCAACAGTACAATAGTCAAAGAAAAATTCCACCCTTTAGTTGAAGCATGGTTTCGGACGGCAACAGGTGCGGAAGCTGCTGTTAAGGGTAAAATTATGAGAAACATTTCGATTAGCGATGTTTCGATGAAGCATGAATGTCTGGTAGCAGATATAATGGACGAGGTAATACCGGGGAGGGATTTTATGGCATGGCTTCGTATTGGATATGAAAAGGCAAGTGTTACAATACGCTAACGTGACTTTGCCATTGACTGTGGGATATGATAGACAAGCCGAAGTGTTACAAGTTACAGTGCAACGACAACAGAAAATCCCTCCAAAGTCTGAAGCAATAGTGTGGTCCGCAGCTGCCCAAGAGATAAGACTAAGTAAGATATGGGTTGTCTGGCCGAGTAAAGAATGTACGAAAGACAATGTCGTCATTGGAAAAGCGGTTGCCCCACCGGTCAACAATTTAATACCAGAATATGTGGTAAACCATCAAGTCAAAATACCAAAAACCTGCTCAAAGATATCCACAGAGGCTGAAATTTTCATACAAAGATGGACTAGCAATCTAGATGAGCAGCAGAAGAGATATGCCAAAAAGTTTTTGCTGGAAAATTGGTCCATTTTTGCCGGCGTTACAAGTTCAGATGTCCGTACTAATATAGCAAAGCATGTAATCAACACGGCAGGGGCTGATCCGATTGGGCAACGGCCTAGAAGAACTCCACTGGCAAAAAGAGGAGAAGTGGCGAACTTAATGAAGGATATGCAAGAGCGGAAAGTTATCGAACCATCGAATAGCCTTTGGTGTTCGCCAGTAGTTCTTGTTAAGAAAAAGGATGCGTCTACCAGATTTTGAGTGGATTATAGGAAGCTGAACGAGGTAACCAAGAAGGACAGCTACGCTTTGCCTAGGATCGATGACATCTAAGACACATTATCAGGTTCGCAATGGTTCTCAACCTTAGATTTGAAGTGTGGGTACTGGCAGGTGGAGGTCGCCGCGCATGACAACGGAAAGACCGCGTTTTCCGCTGGGGACGGATCATATAAATTTACCGTAATGCCGTTTGCATTATGCAATGCGCCTGCCACATTTGAGCGCCTAATAGACTGCGTACTAAAAGGGTTGCACTGAAAGACATGCCTGGTGTACTTGGTCGATATTATTCTCATGGGCAAAGATTTCAAGGAACACCTAAGAAATCTGGCAAACGTTTTTCACCGACTACAGGCAGCAGGTGTAAAATTGAGTATGGAAAAATATATGTTCCTAGGGAAGGAAGTAACATATCTTGGGTACAAGGTCTCCACGACTGGGGTTTACACGGAGGAAGACAAAATCAGAGCAGTAAAGGAATGGCCACGACCAAAAAATTTGCATGAAGTCCGCAGCTTCGTAGGACTTTGTACATACTACCGCAGATTCGTCCCCAGGTTTGCCACGGTTACTAGTGGGCTGCATGACATTATGAAGAAACATCGATCCTTCATCGATCCTAGGCAGCGTGCTCTCCCAACAAATTGATGGAAACGAAAAAGTAATAGCCTATTACAGCAAGCGGCTATCTAAATCCGAGAGGAATTATTGTGTTACGCGACGAGAACTGCTGGCAATAACACAATCTGTCAAGCACTTCCACAAATATCTTTATGGGCAACAGTTCAACTTAAAGACAAATCATGCTGTTCTGCGATGATTGCTTAGCTTTAAAGAACCAAAAGGACAATTGGCCAGGTGGATCGAAAAACTACAAACTTACCAATTCTCGATTTCCCATCGGAGCAGTATATCGCATGGCAATGCGGATGCTATGTCCAGACGACCATGTGACACGCACTGCAAAAAACTGCGTAAAGAACGAAAATAAAGAAGGTGTCGTCATCTGCCGGACTATTGTGGAAACTCTTCGAAGGAAGACATGCGCAGTGCTGAAATGGCCGACGAAGATTTAAACGCAATATTAAAGGCCATGGAAAGGGAGGAGCGTCCCATATGGGAGGAGGTTTCAAGAGAAAGTCTGTTTACGAAGGCATATTGGGCTCAGGGGCAAAGCCTCACCGTTAAAGATGAATACTTGTGGCGCATATGTCATAGTTAGGATGCTTCATGGGATAAGAAATTGCTGGTGGTTCCACAAGCGAGAACTGGTGAGATTATAAGGGAATACCACAACGTACCAAGCGGAGGGCAGCTTGGCCTCACAAAAACCATGGAAAAGGTCAAGGAAAATTTCTATTGGGTAGGCATTAAGGATTCCGTAGCAGCATGGATTCGCAACTGCGATCAATGCAGCAAATCGCAAGGTTCGAAAAGTAAGCCGCGAGGGTGCTTGCAGCAGTATAACGTGAGTGCACCTTTCGAAAGAATCGCTATGGATATTATTGGACCATTTCCAGCCAGCAATGCAGGAAATAAATATGCACTGATAGTCATTCATTACTTCAGTAAATGGTCAGAAATATACCCCATAGCTAACCAAGAAGCAAAGACAATACAGTACAATAAAGTACAATAGCCAAAGTATTCGTCAATTATTGGGTCACGCTGTTTGGAACCCACATCGAGCTGCATTCAGACCAAGGGAAAAACTTTGAATCTTCGATCTTTCAAGAGATTTGCTAAATATTCGGCATTAGTAACACTAGAACGACTGTGTTGCATCCACAGTCTGACGGAATGGTCGAAAAGTTTAATCGAACGCTCCAAAAACATCTGCGAAAAGTGATCGACGACAATCAGCAGGACTGGCATGAATACATACCAATCAATGCTTAATGACATACAGGTCAGCAGTGCACAGCACCACTGCTCTACCCCCGGCGAAGATTTTGTTCGGGTCTAAACCGAGGCTAACCGCAGACTTGAAATTCGGGACCGAATATGTTGCTAGATGGAGGGTGGTAATAAATAACATGCACCGACGGGTTCGAAATAGTACGCAAATCGTGACAAGATGAAAGCAAGATACCATCGGCTAACGCCGATGGATTTAAGGCAATGGATTTAGTATTATTATACAATCCTTCACGCTTAAAAGGTATGTCACCAAAACTGCGGTGTAACTGGGAAGGTCCGTAAAAAGTCATCACAAGGATAAATGGCGTGATCTATCGAATACGAAAACATCCCGGAGGCAGAACTAGATTCAAAGTGGTACATCTGGACCGACTGACCGCCTATCGAAACGACCTTGTTCGAGACGAACAAGATTAAGTGGAGGGTAGTGTTACGGAAATCCCAAATTTAGTTCATTACAGCTAAATAATTTTCCCAAATAATAAAGTCGCTAAAAGAGGGGAAAAACCAAATGCACAATCGCGGCGCGTTGTACAGCAGCCGGCCGATGAAAACGATTGGCGGAAAAGTAGACACGAATTAAAAATAAAACCATGGATTTTGTCTATAATAAAATGCTTATAAAAATGTATATAAGTAAAATATCTTCGGAAGACAGAGTTAGTAAAAAAAAGAATAGTTGAGCAGTCAAAAAGTATCGCTAAAAATAAATTGTAACTAATCCTACATTTACGAATATAATAGAACTTTGAAGTGCATTTTCTTTTCAATATCCGCGATCTAGTGATACGGACCGTATCGAGTAGCGGAAATTTCTAACAAAATTTTATACTATAATATATACTACGTAATTTATTCATGTATGTATAGTGTACCAAAATTTCCTTTAGTAATTCTTATATCCGAAGCTATCAAATTCTATCCCAAGAAAGAATCTCAATTCATAGGAATCATAGGTTTTTATAAAAAATTTATTAAATATTATGCAAAAATTGCTTATCTAGTTACGAAATATTAAAAAAAAAAAAAACAAAAGCAGATGCAAATGATCCAACTTTTATAGTTGCTTTGTAAAAATTAAAGGGTATTCTCCTGTTTAAAGATTTCCAAATTTTAATAAAATGTTTAAATTAGTAAAAGATGCCAGTAACTTTACATTTGGTACTGTTTAACACAGGACGGGCATCTTATATGCCAGACCTTAAAAACAATAAATGTTCATGAAAAAACTCTATTTGATTATAGAGAAGGAGTTACTGGCTATAGGCTGGGGAGTGGAATATTTCAGACTTTACCACTGTCGTGTTGAATTTGGCATGAATGCAGAAGAAAATTCATCAAATGAAAGTGACTCTTGTTGATCTTATTTTATGAGAGATATAACAGATCAAGGGGAATTAAAAAGACAAATAGCTTTATATCACAAAAACGAAATAGGTCGGAATTATTCCAGTCCAGATCCTATCACACAGAACCTCCATCTATTAGAAATGAAACAATCCATAGAGTTTCTTATAGCGATAGCCGTTAGTCTTTCATAATTTTCACAAATAAATTCTGCAAGCATGATATACACTTTCATCGTCCAGGTGGGAATAATCAAATTATTGTCCAGAAAATGAAAATTGTTAGCAATAAACGTAGAAATCATTAATTTTGTTTTTAATAATGAGTTTATGGTACAAAATTTAATGAATATACCGGCAACTCAGATGCGGAAACCATACAATTTCTGAAAAAATTAGAGTCTTGAATCTTGAAGAAAAAATGCCTATAATAGCCCAAAATTAAATTTTGCAATAATACTTTTCATTCAACAAGACTCTTCCGGAGTTGAACATCATGTTGAGCATAACACAAACAAAACCAGAATCGCAAAAGTTATATAAAACAAGTAGAAGAGGGATGCATTAAAAATTAGAGGAGTGTTCGACATAAGGAACAAACGAAATTTGTAAAAAGAGACCTGAGTGTC
>JMRR01017900.1:0-12897 GCA_000688735.1 Glossina austeni
GTATTTTGATAATGATTGCTGCCAAAGTGACTTTATTCCCTGCACATTCTTTGATGTATTGTGTTAAGAAATGGACAAAATCAAAAATCTTTGAAACCTTCACCAGTAGTGGAAGTTGCGGAGGTCAAATTAAATTTAATTGCAAGTAATTGCATTTGTTTTCGGTAATATTTTCCAATTTATTCGATAACAAATAACCCAGAATACGATAAGTGAAGAGAATTTACGGATGTTGACCTCATCACTTAATTATCGTCTGATACGCTTTCGCCGCGTATTGATATGGCGGCATTGATATCATCACCGCTCCCTTCTAGTTTGCTTCATAATTCAGTCTTTCTGCTGCCAAAGCGATTATTGTTTCTTTGGGCAGGCTTTATTTCGGCAACCCCGCTTATACGTAATATTAAGGTATGTTTCCGCGTTTATGCTTATGTGTGTTAGAACATTGTTGAATTTTTACGTTTATAGAAACTTCGTAAATTAAGATTTATTGGATTGATTTTTGCTATTCCTCTGGCATATGCTGCTTTCTATTTTATACCCCAAATTCATAA
This sequence comes from Glossina austeni, assembly GCA_000688735.1. Taxonomy (NCBI): domain Eukaryota; kingdom Metazoa; phylum Arthropoda; class Insecta; order Diptera; family Glossinidae; genus Glossina; species Glossina austeni. The sequence goes on from JMRR01017900.1 coordinate 558, forward strand.
TGCTCCCATTTGCCTTGATGATGTTTGGAATGTGACTCTAAATCGTCAGTTAATACCAGACTGCAACGAGCAGGTAATTAAAAAAAAATTGGTGTATGCGTTTCTTAAAAATATCTATCGGAGTACGATATGTATTTACCGATATATATTTTCAATGCGGTCCACTTTTTGCAAGCTCAAAAAAGCAGAGTCCCTAAGCGAAAATATAGACCCAAAGCAATCTCCGAAATTGTTTTAATGGAAATTTTTATTTCTACGGTAATTGTAGTTGCTTTCGGTCAGTTACTATTTTTGCCGATCGGGCCGAGTCATGGCTTTACATGTGGCAGCCACTGATATCGTGCACAAACTTAACATTGAACAACGGAATCTTTCTCTCGAAACATTTTTGATTTCGAATTTGCACGACTTTGCTATGGATTTGTGCATAACATCGATACTTACCTCTCCTTTTCAACGTATTACCGCTAAGCAGATCATCATCGCCATCATCATCAGAACCGTTATCGAGTAAATTTTTTGGTTTGTTCGCCACGATGGCTTTGCTTGTTTCGTTTTAAAAAATAAGTCATCGTCATCATTTTCATCGTCATTAGCGAATAAATCCTGCGATTTCTGCCTCGTTGAGGACTTCGCTCGATTTATTTAAAGGAATAGATCGTCATCTTTACTATCGCCTTCGAATAAGGACGACATATTCTTATTTTGAGCAAAAGACGGTTCCGGTATAATTATTGACGTCTTTCTGACAGCCTCTTTCCAATACTCGTGGTTTTAACATTTGCATTGGTTTCCTCTGTTTGCTTAGCTTTACTGTCACTCTTTATTGAAAGAAAGGATTTTTTGTTATTAGCAAAGAAATCATCCTCACTTTCAGAATCATCAAATAAATTAGTGGATTTAGTAACAACTGGTTTGGCTTAGTTTAGCTGCTGATGAATTAGCTGAGATTCATTCTTTACAGCCACTGGTCTGTCAACAATAACGCTTGCGCTTAATAAATCATTTCCATTATTGTTCGCTGAAATTGTTTCTTTTACAGGCGCCATTACATCAGCAGATGTTAATTTGTTCGGCTGTTTCGTCTCGGCGAATATATATTCAAATAAATCCAAAGACTCTATTGACAGTATGTGAAGCGAATAGACTTTCGAAATCATTATTTCTTCCTTCATCAATTTTGACAGCTTTTCCTTTACTGAATGGTGAAGTTTCTTCAGACATGGTCTCGTTGTGTGCTAGTTCTATTTTACTATCACTTACACTGTGTCCTGAAACGTCTTCATTGGCTTCTTGCTCAGCCATTGAAGACAGTTCATAGCTTTGCTGGCGACCTTTCCTCGTGGAAGGCTTACGGGAAAGGGGCGCTCTTACACGAGTTTTATTAATACTCGGTAATAAATATTGATTATCCGGTGATTGTTCTTTCTTATCCAAACTAAATTTAGCATTATGGTAGGCCACCTTACTCTTCGATTTTCCAACAACAACAGAATTGGTCTGGCTCGTACCTGGCCACGGTTCCTTCTGCCCTAAATTGGTTTTAGGAGCAGTACAGCTATCGGGTTCGTTAGCGGTTTGAGCTAAATATTTCTCTTCCTTTAATCCTGACGATTTCCACAGTTCGAACCCGGCAATAAGGCTTTCACATGAATGTAAATGTTTGGTATTTCTGGTTCAGAAGGCTTAAATTTTTGTTGATCAACTTCTGGCTCCTTTAACGCATTTGTTTCTGTTTCCCGAAAGTCGATATCAAATCTTTTAAATTTCTTGTCGTTAATGCTGCTATAAGCGGATACTTCATGATCTCGATTTTTATAAGCGCCTTTCTTACATAAGAGGACGCGCGGAGGCGCATGCTCGTTTTAATGGTCTGGCGGTGAGCGGCTTACACTTGCCTTTTTATCTAAAACTAAATAGAAATAAGTATAAAATAGAGATAAACCCAAATAGGGATAAACACAAACTTACCATTGGAGGAGAGCGAATCAGTTTCATGATGCGGAGGCGGTGACCGGAGAGCTGGGCTAGTTTTTTAATCTAAAAATGGAATAAAAACAAATGAATACATGTTAGGTTTTGAAATATATCTTAATATATTTACCTTAGAATGCCGTTATGTTGATGTCCTTGCGCTCCCTGAAGTTTTTTCCTGTTAAAAGGATGTGGAGTATATAGCCAAGTAGATTGGTTGGAAGACGGCAAGCCACGCCACTACAGTCCTGCACGCGCTTGCCGATGTTCTGCTCCACCTTGCTTGCCGTATAGCGTTGTGGAAAACGTCGTAGGCTTCCTTGAATGCTTGGTGGACCTCTTGTGTTGGAAAGGCCGGCTTCAGATGTCTGGAGGAGAGGGTTAAGCTGTCTCTCTTATCCCTCGCAACTTTTCGACCCCTCCCCTCTTTGCAGGAGGCTTCTTCCTCCAGCGTGAAATCCTTCAAACAAGCTTCGCATCCCAGCTGCTCACTGATGTATCGCGCTATTGCGTATCCTGTGAGCAGTTGCGGATATTCTTCTTCTCTGTAGGTCATCTGATGGAGGATCAGATCGCTGAATACCTCTCCGAATGGTACAAACTCTTCTTCGGCCTCCACTTCGAGCTTGTAGCTCATTTCATTGATGAGGAGGTAGTCGTCATTAGTTCTGAATCCTCCTGCCCATCGTTCCATCAAATAAGTCTTCAGTTTTTTTGTCAGCGCCGTTATTTCTATTGATGACTGGGTCGTCTCCCTGCAGCTCAGTGCCATGTTGTGGAAAAACTTTTCCAACAAGTCCTGACTCATCCTGTAAGTCGCTATGGTTACGTCAGGGTAAACCTCCAGTAGCTCGTCCATGAGTGCTACGAAATTTCTGATCGTTAGCCGAGCGTCGACCGCTACATGGTCCTCCGCAAAATTTTGAAATAAATAATAATGAACATCTTCGAGTTCAGCTTTGAGCTCCATCCATGTGCTGCTGTTGATGGAGCTCCGGTGGAAGACGTTCGTGAACTTCGTCAGCATCACGGTTAAGTCGCACGTCTAGATTGACATCAAAGTCAGCTCCTATTTCATCTATAGTTGATGATTTTACTGTTGGCGGCAGAACCACGAAGTATAAGAAGTGATTTCCTATTAAATTACATGGAAAACACAAAACTTCAAAAAAAAAAATTTGAAATTTCGAAAATTCGAGCTACTGGAGGTTTTCTTTTTCTCACTATGTGCACCTCTAAAATGAATTTGAATGAACTTATTTTACTCTCCACACGGTTTATAAAAAGTATCATATAATGTGAAATTTGAATTGTGAAATTTGTCTCTGAATCTAAACAAAATCCGTGTATCTTTCTTTGAAAATCCACGCATCTGTGTCTGAAAATTACCAAAATCCACACATTTTTATTAAAAATAAACAAAACCTCAAAAAAATTCTCACCGCAACGTTTTTATTTTGTTTGTGTTTCTATGGCACGCGTTTCATCGTGCTGTATGGAATTTTTTACTAAAAACATCTGCAGCATATCAGATTTACTGGTTACGGCCTATGTTTACATCATACAACTGAATGTAACCAATTCTATATCGGACGCAATTCGTTTCGATATGCTAGGCAAGACGGAAGAAACAAAGTACGGAGCCCAACGTGTTTGGGGTGCAATAGGTTTTGGATTACCACTAATTGGATTTGCTGATATTTGCTGATATATGCTTCTGACATACCATTAAAGTTTAAAATGATACAAATTTAAATAGTTTGTGTCTAGAGGTACACCTTGTAAATTTTATTTTCGATATAGTTACGCTATATAGTTTACGCTAATCTCATTCGATAAGTCGCTTTTAATTGTATTGTATTTCATTGATATAGGTCTGAAACTAGTCCTATTTCCGTACAGGGTAGTTGGTAAGTAGTTACAAATACTTGCTCTATTGATTCTTTGCAGCAATACCATGCATTTCATTTCACAACAACAGCAAGATAGCAACTCAATTAAGGCCAGCTTTATTTTATGATCGCACTTAGGTATTTCTTTCAACTGGGAAGCCACACTTTTTTCTACATCAGCTATCCACAACGGTAAGTATGTCTAAGACAAATATGTGCCGTCTTCAAGGTCGTACGCCTAAATATTTTTGAATTTCTACCGCCCAAGAATTCTCCTGATGTCTATCTATCTCTCTCTATCTATTCTCTCTCTATCTAGATCTATTAAGTCTCTCATTTTTTTCTGATTATCGTATTCTCCGCATTTAATTTTGCGAATTTTGTGATTTTAACTAATCCTGTGTAAAGATAAGGTAACAGCCCTTGATACACGCGAATTTTGGCATATATGTGCGGGAAAGCAAAGCCAACTAATCTGGCTGCTCACAATATTTAAAATATATTCATTACAATTACAACAAATTACAAATATTTTTAAATTATATATATTAGTTATTATTACTTTATATATCGTTATTATATATTATCATTAAAATGACAAACGAAGCGCAAGTCGGTTTCAGTTGACGAGTCTCTAAGCTGCCTATCTTCGCTGACAATTTTATTAGTGAACACTTGTGAACCATAAATGGGAAGAAATAGCCTACTTTTGCAATAAATTGCCTTTGGTTGGGCTGCAGCGACGCTAAACAGATTGGAACATGTTTCACTACCTGTGGGTATACTTGGCAACTCCGTTCTAAACGGAAGAAGAAGTGTTTTGTGTAAGCGCTAACATCACAATCCATTTTTTTTAAAGAAATAAAAAAAATGTTGTATTTTAATCGAATTCCGCGTGGATTTTTGCTCGATTGTTTCATTGTATTCATATGTAGTTCTGTGTGATTTAGTGTAATTAATTGAAAATTTCTTGGGTGCAGATTGACGGTGTTGGTGCGCAGTATCATGAACTGGTCCCACTGGTGCATGTGGGAGAAATTACTATTCCAAGAACGGCTGACGGGGGCTTGATGAAAGCAAACTGGCCGTTTTGGATGGCAAGTCTTTTCTTCGTTCGTATATGTTCTGATTGCTTAACATATATTTAGAATGTCGACGATGTTCTAAAAGTGATTTACAGTATTGTTGAAAAGAATGGTGTTCTGTTCAAGGCTTGTGCTTGTGGTAGCAAGTGACAAGAAGCCGATGAAATGAATGGGAAAGTAGTTGAAAGCTGACCGGTTCAGTATTTTTTGCTGATGTCTTGAAGATCCCTGGCATTAAAGCGGAAGCTCCGCTGATAATAAAGCCGAAGAAGAAAGAGAAAAGTTTGGTCAAAAAGTCCGGAAGAAATTGTAAATCTTTGGTGTGCGCTGCGACAACAATGATGTCGCTGTGCTTGATTGCTATAGCGATGAGGAGAGGAAAAAAGCGAAAGCAGCGATTGAAACTACCATGCTGAGTGATTATGAAGTTAAAGCTCCGAATAAGCTTGATTCTCTGTTCAGATTGACGGATTGTTTTTAATTATACCAAAGATGAACTTTTGGATAAATTGCGTAGCCAGAATTCCATTCCCGGTGACTGTTCACTTCGAGTTTGTGAGATCCTACGGCGTATTCAAGAATGGCAGGACTCATTATAGTGCGGTTATCGAAATTGATTATTTATCCTTCCTCAAGATTCTGACAGAGCCCAGATTGCGGTTGTGTGCGTATATAATGCAAACAAGTGTAGCAGTTTGAGCGTAGTTTTCATTTAATGAGGTCTCTGTTGCATATGAGGATATAATATTCTGTGGGGATTTTAACGTTGATATGTTCTTCAATGATGTGCTGCCAGTTATATGATTTGACATCAAATTCGGGGTTGAGAAAGGTCAACTCATGCCCAATCCGTTACGCCCCTCGTGACAGACCGCCACGTCATATATTCCTTGTATTACTGACAGCTCCAAGTCAAAACAGCTGTTAGTCTACGAGACGGGATATACACACATTGGAAGTGTTTTCCTAATGCTTGTTCTTGGGAAGCTTTCTGGGAACTTATGAATACGGTGCGTTATATCACTAGACATATGTTGTAAGAAATTTGATGTCTTCCTTCCAAATTTCTTTGAAAGCATCTACAATAAACTGGAGTTAAAAGCAGCCTACCGATGTGTGAAATTAGCCCTGATAGGTGTAACATGAGGTTTTAACTTAGCAATCTTACTTCTGTTCGTTTTTTCTTAAAAAAGAATGCAACCATGCATTGACAGGATTGTTGGATTCTAGTACGAGAACGAGTTTAATGACGTTAGATATTTTGAGGCCATTGTTGAAAAAAAGGAAAAAGGTGTGGTGCAGTTGATAGAAAGACAAAATAAAGAAATTTTTCCAAAAACACTTAAATTGTAAATAAGAATTTTATATCCAGTAATTTTTGTCGGACGGCTAATAGGGAAACTAAAAATGGAAATACTTTGGATGATGTATACGAAGAAAATATATTTTTTATAACTTATCTAATCGTCGGCTCTGACTATCGTAATTAATAGGCTAATAGTTTCAATGAAATTTTACAATTAAAGGTATTTTATATGTAACCATAAAAAAAGAACAAGGAATCTATAAAGAAATAAAAAAAAGAACATGGCGGACGTGTTTTGCCGTTGTTGAAGTGCATAAATGCTGATTGTGTCTAAGAACTATAAAAGGTCGTGATTTTGAGATAAGAGAATAACTAAAGTACTTAAGAACGATTAATATTTTTGTTTTGCGTTCATATTATATTCCATATAAATTTTTATAAAATCAAAAATAAAAAAAAAATTAAATTACGATACCAGAATTATTATCGAAAAAAGAAGCACGTAGCATTTGACTTGTGATGTAAGCAAACAAACAAGTATAATCTGAAACTTGCATATATACATAACGGCTATATCACATTAAAACTTGAAAAGTATAGCTGGCATCTGCCATGTAAAACCGCCATTTTCATTATTGATAGTTCAACACCACATACATAACATCTTTAGCATCTGAAGCATCTGAAGCATCAAACAGCATGACATAATATTTCTGCATAAATATTTCTATTACTGGTATTATCTATATATAATATATATTAAACATTAAGAAATAAATAAATAAATAATAACATGTATGTAAAATTAATAAAATTAAATGAATGGAAGAGCAAAATAATGATATAAAAACGTGCTAAGTTTTTTTTACAATTAGAGGGAGGTAAATTGAGGTCTTCGGGGTCTCCCGCAAAATTTTTGTTGCGGCCAAAAGGAGGACAACAGGCAGGTTGGCGATTGAAAGACTCCGGGGGCACAAAGGATTCCCATTCGGTACGTTAGGGTTTCAGCTGTCCGTATATTCGATAAGGGGCAGGTACATTGTAATCGTGCTAGGAGTATCTGTGAGCAAAGGCATAGAACCCCTTCCACATCTCACGAACTAGCTAGCTCAGCTAAGCGTTTTTTGGACGTGATTTATAGTTCGCTCTGCATGCTCTTTACGATGTCTTATTAGGAGGATAACTAAGTATAAAAAAGACCATGTAAGTGTGGCTATTCAAATTAGTATTCATTATAGTTATATACTAGCGCCTTATTTCGATTATATGTCAGACGTAATTGCATATACAGTATCCGAGCGAGAAAATGTGAATTTATTTATTTATTTTTTTCACTTTTATTTCACAACACTTCACTGACGATTATTAAGAATTCTATACAATGAACGCTATATTTATACTTTTCGTCGTAACGAAACACTCGCAAATATAGCTGCTTCGTGAAATATATAACCGAATATAGCCGATGTATGTTGTCTATGGTTGAATTTTTCGTTAATAAAAAAGCACTGAAGCGGCACATTTGTACAAAAATTTTACAGAGTGTGTGTGAACAGTGTATATAGTGTTTGTGAAATCTAAAATCAAGAAGAAAAAAAAGTAAAGTGAAAATGCCGCCAAAAACCAGTGGTAAAGCAGCTAAGAAGGCGGGAAAAGGTCAGAAGAATATTAAGAAAAATGATAAACAGAAGAAGCGTAAAAGGAAGGAGAGCTACGCCATCTATATATATAAAGTGCTGAAACAAGTTCATCCTGATACTGGCATTTCATCAAAGGCGATGAGTGTAATGAATAGTTTCGTTAATAATATTTTTGAACGTATCGCTGCCGAAGCATCTCGTTTAGCTCATTATAATAGACGTTTTACTATTACTACTATTGAGTTTGGCAGCTGATCGCGGCGTGATCGTATCGTTTTATTCTTGTGTGAAGAGTTATTGCACTGTTTTCAATTTCTGATTGCTTTATTTCTATTTACGCGTTTGAAGCCTAATTATTTGTGAAGGCATAAAAGTGTAAAGGGTGTAAGAATTATAATTATATTAAAATTATATTGAAATTTTGTTGATTTTCATTTTGGTTCTTGCATTCAGCACTTTTGCTCTTGATAATACATCTCTTTCGTGTTTTTTCTTTTGGTGCTACTACAGCTTTTCTCTTGTTCTTTGTTTACCGTTGCTTCAATAGTGTGAAATTTTCGTCTAATTTAAGAGAAAATTTTTGTGATTTTGTTTTTTCTCTTTTTTTTTATTGGTCTTTGCAGGTTGGTTTTGATTACTCTTGTTCTTTTGCTCTCTTGTTACAGTGTCACCGTAACGGAGACATTTTCTGAAATTTTTAGATAAATTTAGTGTTGTGATCCTCTGGATTTTGCTCTTTTTTTTCTCCTCATAATCCACTTCTATCTTTTTGACTTGACATGGACTGTCTATATACATCATGTCGTGCAAAAACTGGCCCGGAATCTGAAAGATTCCTTTCGTGTTGGCTTTGCGATCGCTTTGGCCATGCAAAGTGTGCCGGTATTATCGGCCGTGCTGCTGACGCAGTCGTAGACCCCTCGAAAGGCTTACGATGGTCATGTCCTGATTGTAGGAAGCGGGACATAGACTTCTATAAATTGTTCACGGAGACGAGAAATGCTTTCTCTGAATTGAGTAAAAATCTCGGCTCCTTGTGAGAAAAATTTGAGCTACTAAAGTCTAGGTTTGATGAGTGTCGCTTTATTGAACAATCATCTTCTTCCCAAGCTAGCAAAATTGCAACTCGTAGCGTAGCACGATTCCTTGTAAATAACGTAGCCCTGATTCCTTGTAAATCTGATTCGTTGGTACAAGCTAGCGCTCCCTCTAACTCTACAACGAACGCCAGCGTTTCCGATATTGCTGAGTCGATCCGTAACAAAATAGTTACTGACAAGCCGGCAAGTCCTACTGGTTTAAGCTATGCTGAAATGACCCACCGATTTGGTCGTTGCGTTGGGAGACTTCAACTTGCCTCAAGTCACTTGGTGTAACAGTGATAATTCTGGCTGTTTGATTCCTACTTCAAGATCTGATAGAGCTGTTGTGTTCTTTAATGAATTATTTGACCATAATTTAGTTCAATAGAACCCTACCCTTAATTGTAATGGTAGACTGCTTGATCCGTGCTTTGCCACTTTTCCTGAGATTAATGTAAATCGTTGTCCACCTTTTAGTTTACCTGAGGGTCCTAATCATCCGGCAGTGTGCATTTCCTTTCATCATAAGTATGATAGTTCGTTGAACGGCCTTAATGTTCCAACTCCAATCTCTTCAAGCAAACATTATGATTTTCATAAAATCAATACTGTATTGCTAAAATATCATCTTTCGCATATAAGGCTTGATTTCTCAATCGGAAGTGTTGAAAGCTTATTGTCACCGTTCTTCAATACATTAAATCTAGCTATTGCTGCATCTGTTCCGATCAAGCAGTGCCGTCCTTGCTGCAGGTGTCCCCCGTGGTTTAATAAGCCAGTTAAATATCACAAGAATAGAAAAAACACGCTATTCAAAAAATACTCGAAAAGTGGCTCTGCTCTCGACTATTTCGCTTACTCGGTGGCAAGGCATAGATTTAACTCTCTCAGCCACCATTATTATTGCAGATACCTTCAGTTCATTAAATCCTCTGTATCTGCTAATCGGAAATACTTTTTTAAATTTGTTAACTCAAAAAGAAAAATTTCCACGCTTCCCTCGCATGTATCTTTTAATGGCTCTGATTCTTCAGAGGATTTTGAAATCTCAAACCTGTTTGCTGAGCACTTCCGACGAAACTTTTCGACTGCTAATTTCGATTTATGAGCAAACTATCCTTATCCTGTAACTAACTTGGTTTCAATACCTAATGTAGTTATTTTCGAAGATGACGTTTTTAAAGGGTTGAGTTCCCTAAAATACAGTTGAGCGCCTGGACCTGATGGAATTCCGTCATGTATATTTAAATCTTGCGCTGCTGAGCTATGTGGTGTTATCTCACAGATTTTTAATCAGTCCTTGAATTTAGGTGTTTTCCCTTTGTGTTGGAAGAGTTGTCTTATAATTCCTACTAATAAATATGGGAGTAGACAACTTGCTGAGAACTATAGAGGCATTGCCAAGTTGAGTGTCTTGCCTAAACTATTCGAGAGAATTGTGACTCAGTATCTGGCCTTTGCCACCAAATCGTATATTTCTCCACTCCAACATGGCTTTCGAAAAGGAAGATCTGCGGTCACTAATCTGTTTTTGAGTTTACTTTTCATGTTTTCAAGGCCTTTTCTAATGGCTCTCGCACTGACGTCATATACACCGATTTTAGCAAAGCGTTTGATTTGGTTAACCACAAATTACTTATCTTTAAACTTCAAGCCCATGGCTTCCCTTCCCATTTAGTGAAATGGATAAGCTCTTATTTGCATAATAGGTTATTCAGGGTTCTGTTTAACTTCACCACCCCATATGACTTCCCCGTTACGTCATGTGTACCTCAAGGTAGCCACTTAGGACCCATTTTATTTAATCTATACAGTAATGACTTGCCTTCAGTGATTAAATCCAGCCATATCTTAATGTATGCTGATGATGTGAACTGTTTTCTTCGCAATCATATCAGCTTCAAATTGACGTGAACAATTTGGTGGCATGGTGCTCGTCGAATTATATGACACTAAACCTAAATAAATGTAACAAGCTTTCTTTCTCAACAAGGAAGTCATTCATTAACCACTATTTAGTAGATTCGCACAAGTTGGAGGACGTCGAGTCGTTCACAGATTTATGCGTTCTCTTTGACAATAGGTTATATTTTAGCTTGCATATTGAGCTCTTGTTAAGCAAGGCTAGGTCCGCGCTTGGTTTTATAAAGAGGTGGTCCAAAAAGCTGGATGATCCTTACATCACGAAAAGGCTGTACTGTTATGTGTTTGGTTAGACCTGTACTCGCGTATACCTCTGTTGTGTGGAGTCCTTCCTATGCTATGTAGATTCAATTGAATCTGTTCAAAAGCAATTTTTCTTGTTTGCCCTTAGGAATTTGGGTTGGGGTCTGTTTGCTTCTCTTCCCCCCTATGAAAATAGCTTGCTTCTGTTGTCCTTACCGTCTCTTGAGAAACGTAGATTTGTTCTTGGGCTTTGCTTCGTAATCAAAGTAATAAATGGTGCTATTGACTCGCCGTGATTACTTGGAGAAATAAGTTTTAACATTTCTAACCGCTTCTCTAGGCACTTTACCTTGGTTAAGGTTAGTCAATGTAACTATAATAATGAGCTGTTTAAGCCGCTCAGAGTTGTTTGTAAGAACCTAAATGACGTCTATCTCATTATCAGACTCTTTAAAGTCCATTAAAGCAAGATTGCTTAATACACGATATTTACCAATGTCGTATTTAAACTAGCTTTTAACCCTAAAAAGTCATTATGACTCGAAAAGGAATGGTTGTTAACTCCTATCGGTTGCCAAGCATGTTTGCGATGACTTAGGGGTTCATTTGCAATTCGGTCCTGTACCGGCTGTGGGTGTGGCTCTGTGCTAATTGTGTACATGCTTTTTTTTCTTTTTTCCTTCTTCTCCTTTGTTTTATTGTACTTATACTAAGTTTTAATAATAATTAATTTAAGTTTTACTTTAAGAGTTATTTGAACTCGACTATCACTTCTTTTTAGTTGAGTTGCTGTATAAGTAGAATATATAAATAAATAAATAAATAACTAAATTACAAGTCGGGAAATTCAAACTGCTATTCGTCTCCTATTGCCAGGCGAAATGGCCAAACATGCTGTCGGTGAGGGAACAAAAGCAGTTACCAAATACACCAGCTCGAAATAAATAATTGAGGAGAAGAAAATAAGAATCGGCCCTTCTGAGGGCCACCTAATTTATTTTACTTAAGAGGGATAATGAATTTTTTGATGCTTTTTGAAAAAAAAATAAAAGAAAAACAATGTGAAAGAGGAAAGCAGAAAATAAGAATAAATAAAGTATAGTTTGTTTCCTTTTTTATGCCGACGGCAGTTTCTTTTTTTTTTTTGTTAAATAAAATTGCACTCTTTTTCTCTCGCAAAAAATAAAAAAAAATT
>JMRR01017902.1:0-11126 GCA_000688735.1 Glossina austeni
CAGGCCGTACCTTCAACACCCAACATCACAAATTAGTTTAAAACAATCTTCATCAGAGCGATATTCGTCAAGAATTAGTTTACTATGACTGTGTTGAATACGGGGGCGGAGTTTCTCTGATCTTCTCTTAGTTATCGCGTAGTTTAATCTACGCCGTTCTAACTTAACTTAAGCCTACGGTCTGCATGCAAGACACATGGACAGATAGACAGATGAAACTAAGGAACGTGGAGTCTTCTGATTGGGTGAAATTTCAATCACGCAAAACAATGAAAGGGTTTTAGTTTTTTAACGCCATACAAATGTGACAAGATTAGTATACCGTATGCCTGTTAGGTAAATAACTCTTTAAATTCGTTGTTTTATAATCCGTGCAGTCGTTATATTATATTATCCGCAACACCTTTCATAATTAAAAATGATTCTCATTAATTGTTTAAAAGACAACAGAAAGAAAAAACCTAAAAGCAACATAAATTCACATTTAAGCCAAGTGATAATAATTAATGAGCCCATTTATGATGATACAAGCCAGCAAATGTACCGAACACAGTGTACGCTGTTTAATGCTTTTAACCCCATTTGACTTTCTTTCAAATGCAATTTAACCGTATGACTAGCGTAAGTAAATGTCGTTGCAATCAAGACGAAGAAAAAAAAACCAGCAGAAGCAACAATCATTTCAAAGAAAGATTTCGTGTATGTATGCGTTTTATTCCTATGCACGGTGTGCTGTCAAAAACGTATTGTAATTTTTTTCTTTATGTGGGTGTGTAGGTAAGCACAAAGCCATCCAAAGGATGAAAATGAAAGAAAAACAGAAAATTATTAAATGTTTGCTGATTAGGTTGATGATGATATTGCTTGATTTTCGTATTTGTACGTTGGCCTAAACTCTCGGTAACTATTTAAGAATGTACAAGTTAATAGCCATCAGTTATAAGACAGATACAATGCAGTAATATATTTACCTGACATCAGTTACGTTAAATGATATATAAAGAGTGTGAGGTTTTATGTAACACTTGGAAGGCCTTAATATACCAACGAGCTGGGATCATTTCCTATAAATTCATTTAAGATTGACTATTTCTCTGCCCGTCTGTCTGCCTGTCCGTCTGATATTGGCCCATACATTTTTGTCTCGTGAATTTATAAGAAATTTTTATACGACATTTGCTGTACTTACATTTTCCAAATACCTAGAGGATAAACCATATAGAAAATGGTTTGGAGCAAGCAATTGTTGCGGCCACTTGGCATGTAACGTCTACTTTTGAAAAAATGAAAAATTTGTCAGCCAAATTGCTAACTATGTGAAAAATGTAGAACGAAAAAGCGAATTTTTTGAAAACTCTTCCTCCATTCGGCAAAAACAGGAGATCTATTTTGTGGACTTCACCTCATATAAGCTCTATGAAGAGAAAGTTTTGTCCGGAAACAAAATCTAACTTTTGCGAAAAGAAATGAAGCGTCATAGGGTATTTAATGGCGATCTCATCCGACTATAATATTTTGGCTTGTTTTGCTTGTTTTTTTTTTTTTGTATCCTTAGTAAGAATGTTTATGGTATGCTCAAGAAATACTGGCTGAAATTACGGAGCAAAACAACACTTTCTCAGAGGATTTTTTAACGAATTAACAGATACTTGAACATATCATATGAATAACTGTACTTTTTTATAAGATTTGTTTGTTGATCGGAATATTGTTTAAGCTTCACATGGGAAAGCGTGATGTGTATGTGTATGTATTGCTGTCGTTCGGAAAGCGAATTTGGAATCGCATATAATGAGATCGAATGATTCGAACCTATGCTCTTCTAGCGCGAGAAACGCTAAATAAAATTTTTTATCCAAGCTATTCATGAATATAACGATTCGAAGATAGCGATAAAGAAGTTAAGAGAACGTATTGGCAAACCTGATAATTCTTTATTATCGTCCAAATAGCTCTACTAATCTTATGCTTTTGCGCCTAAACTATGCTTCTGCAAATGTCCCACGCTTTCCTTAGTCAGCTCAACACAACCCATAATACAAAGGTAGAGAAAGAGTGAAAATTTGATGATCTATTGCGGTTTTTTTAAACATTTGGGGTCACGTTTGCCTTGCTTTGAAAAATGAAAAGTTTTCTGCGAATTGATAAAAAATAAACACTTTCTGCGCGACTGCTGTATATAATTATGTCTTGTTGTAGCAATTATTACTTCATCCAAACTAAAATCAATAATAATACTAATATAAGAAAGCAGACTACGCCCGCTAAGAAGGAGTATACATCCAGCTACAACAATACTATGGAAAGGTTAATAAAACAAACATTTTATGTTCTTAGTTAGTATCTGTAGATGAGATAATTGCGTTCAAATTTCAGTGTAGGGCCAAATAAATCTTAAATATAACAATAAGTCTAATCAGTTAATTGATATGATGGCGTTCAATAAAAACTTTTCGAGATCTGTATGTTTAGGTATATTATCGCTGATAAATTGCTGAAATTTATACCAAAACAGAACGAGAACAAGTTTATAATGTTATACCTTACAATTAAAGGAAATCGTTTTTAGTTGGCAACATAATTTGTTGTGTGATGCTTCAGCAGGAGTTGCCATAACTTGTACAGAATGGTTCTATTTAGCCCATCACGGTGAATTGATACGTTCGCGAACGATCTTAACTGACTTTTTTGTGGCCAAATATTGATCACATAACTCGTGAACGAATACCTTACACCAACTACAACTTTTATTGATAGACTCATCTCTAAGAAACTTTGCCGCCATATTCTTGTACCTCCCTACGTTCAGAGTATTTTGTGGAATAAATAATGCAAAGATTTGACACTCTTTGCTTTCTATAGAATAAAGTTAATTAGGAGTATAGAAGAAGAGGAGAAATGAACCGATTCCGCTATTTGTTTTCAACTTTATGTAAATAAGTTATGTTTAGGTCCCCAAATTCCCAAAGAAAGTACATGCATGTATTTTGATCAGCGACATCAGTTGGTGAAAACAATAAACTAATGCGAAGTATCAATGTACACAACGGTTAAATTCGATGATTGTGACCTTTCTCTTTAAATAAAATGACAGTTTTCCATTTAGTATTGTTAAGTTATTCAATGTAAGCAGACGTTAGGTATGTGAAGTTCAAAATTACATTTTCGACATCCATTACTTTTGTTATTTGATTTGAGGAAATCTGTTCAAATTAAACATTTTTACAAGCTTATGGTGATGCGGCTCCATCATATCCCCTGTTTGATCTCAATGACAAAGAACGACCTGGAGGACTAAAAAAGTTCGAACACAATGAATTACAAGACCTATTGGACGAACACTGGAAGTTTTCTGTCGCGTATTGCAACTGGCGATAAAAAGTGGATTTATTACAACAATTCCAAATGCAAAAAGTCATAACTTAGTCCTGGGGAGCCATTCACAATTACACCGAAACGGAATATTCATGGCGATTAAACTTTCTTGTGCATATGGTGAGATCGGCAAGGTTTACTGTATTACGAGCTGCTAAAAGCCAATGAAACTGTTACTACAGATGTTTTCCGATGTCACATTGAACAAATAAATGGATGTGTTGTTGCAAAAGAGACCAGCAAAGGCGGCTAACAGACGCAAGGTCATCCTCTTGCATGACAACTCTCGGCCCTATGTTACAAGAGTCACTAAAGAAATGCCGTTGCAGCTCGAATGAGAAGTTCTGCTGCATACCGAGCATACTTACCGCACATAGCGAATTTTGATTACCGTTTGTTCGGATCTAAGATGCAAGTATCAATTTTTTTCAACAAGATGATCGATTTGTTCAAGTGAAAAACTTTTCGAAATAGATACAAGCACTTGTTGAAAGAGCTTTCAGTGTTATATATATGTGAATAACTCAAACTTTCTAAAGTATTCTAATATAACTTAACAATAGTCCCAAGCGGTTAAATTTAAAAATATATAACAACAAATCTCTCAATGTCTGTTAATGTCGCTAACATATATTTTTATATGCCGGTGTGATGTACGAGCTATTACGTAAAAGAACAGTTCAGATTTTTTCTTAGGATTGTTAAATAAATTTCTTACATATTTCTCTCCGTCTTATGTTTACGGCAAGATAAATAATCGCAACGATTATAATGCTTGCAAAGACGTGTTTATAGGACAAGGCCAGCGTATAAGTATATATGTATATATAAATAGATATGGATTACGAACATGAAAACACATGTGCGCTTAACTTATACTCATAACTGTAATTGTCATGTACGCTTCATTTATATTCATTAAACACAAAATTAATCCGACAAAAAGCAAAACAAATCGCTTCCTTTTAAAAATGCTTCTCTTCTTTATCATTTTAAATGATTCTGTTTGTTTTGCTATATACGCCGTCGTAGTTGTTGCTTCTTATTTATATGTATAAAATTAATATACAAATATATATGTATGTATGTGTATATAGCAATCGTCAGCAATTATCGCTCTTGAAATGACGTTAAAGACAATAAAAAAATTATATTCGACTGTGGTCGAATTTTTTCTACCTAACAATTTTATATTAAAAAAAAAAAAAAAAAAATTAGAAGAAACGATACATAGGATATTTCTTTAACATATAATGGCACTTTTGTGTATGGAGGAACTGAAGCTACGCCCGTGGCACATACGTAGAAATTTGGAAACTTTCTCCCACTGATAACCTACCGTACCATGACCAAAGCTATGAAAATCAAGATCTATTACTATCTGAGAGGCTACCTAATTAGTGAGCACAGGACAAGTGAAAACATGTCACTTAAATTTGGTGCTGTCAATGTAGAACCGTGGACAGCATTTGGTGTTTTATGCAAGATAATGTCTGCTGGTAGGAAAAGGTATTCGAAGAGTCGAAGGAAACAGTCAAGGATTTAGGTTTTTTAAAGTGGTGTAAAAAATAATTCACTAAGGCCGACACAGACCACCTGCGACCGACCAAGATAAGCGTACGATTCGCAATTTCAAGAGCTTCTTTAGGGACTCTCCAGCCTTCTTTAGGGACGACAGCGTTAGGCATACAAAGCAAAGTGCTCAGTTGCTGAGGAATGACGAGTGTGCGTGTGTATGTGTGATTTCAATACCAGACGGCAGAGGGAGTGACTCTCCAATCGATAAGATTGAAACGAAATAGAATTTTTATGGAACATAGCGCCTGTACCTAAGCGTTACAATCTGAAGTATAAATTTAGTCTAGTGCTTTATCTAATGAGTATAAGAATCCAGCACTGGCGACATTCCTGATGATAAAAAGGACAAAAAAAAAACCAGATAGAACTTTTATGCGGCTTTGATGGAATTATTTCATAGTAACCATTAGCTTATATACCTACAGGGACAAGACAGCTCCGTCAAAAACTTCGTAGTCTAAAAATCAAACGACAACATGTACATCTTTTATCTGCTTATTCTTGGTCACTGAATAAAGCGTCTTTCGTACTCTCAACTTCGAGATACATATTAAAAATATTTCAAGCTCATTATTTTTCTAACTAAACTCGCGCGGATAATACGGCTGTAGCGCTAGCGGACGGAAAGTCAAGATTTTCCGTCTCAGGTAATCGCTTGCCTTGAACGTTTTACTTTCCACTCCACACTCACTTACTTAATGTTTCTTGTAATGTTGCCCAAGCCAAAATTACTCACTCATTCTTCATTGCCCGTTCCGCCTTATCATTACTAAGATCTAAGTCAGGCGTTGGCTGTGGTGTTTGCCACCTCGTAATTTCTTTTCTATTTCTTGTTGTGAATCATTAATATATTTTTGACGGAGCCATTCAATTTTATTGAATTCGTAAATTTACTCGATACATCCATTGGCGGAGAGTCAACACTTTATTTTCTTCATGATAGATATTGAAAATATTTCGTCATAATCCTTAAAGGGCTAGTTACAGGTAGCCACATATGCATTTAACTCTTCACTGACCGGCCTATTGGCCACAGATTCTCTGGCAGTCTGGTTTGCGGAATATCTGCGATTTGTAAGAACTTTCAAGTAGCGATCGAGTAGTAAACTCACTGAAGTTCCTGGCGTGTAAAATAAACCAAGTGAGTCTTTCTAACAGTTGAAAGCCTTTTCTTTCTGAATGAGTCAGACTTAGCTTAGCTTCTTTCGGAATAAAATAAATTATTATTTCCGCTTTCATAATTTTTCACTCTTTATATATTTCCGACTTATGCTATATGAGAAAAAAAAGTTGAAACTGAATGGATATGATTATTAATTGGCTTCTCATTTGGAAAAGGTAAGCGAAACATTTTACATCAACGAAAGAAAGTGAGAGGTATACGCCATTACACGACATGACATGAAAGATCCACTTAGCTGAACTTATGCCGGATTTTTCAATAGGTGAGATAGATATGAGTCCTTCGTGACATTACCACCATATATTAAGACTAAAATGTTGTTCTCTTGATAAGTTGTACAAATTGATCAGGAGAAGAAATGAACCTGAAGAGCCTATGAAAACTAAAACCGATCTTATATTATAACAATTTTACGAAAATCATCTACTTTCCCAGATGAACCTCAGACACATTTCAGTGACTGAGTGTATAAGAAAAATTGTCGTTTTTGATGGCCAGATAGTTTCTCATCCCATAAAAGTGAACATTTAGTGTTGTTTTCGGGTCCGGCTCTTAGTTCTTTGAAAATAGGAATCGATAGATTCATGTTAGCAGAATTTTTACGGCTTAAATTTAATGGTATTCATCTAGGCTCATGCGTTTCCCGACAACACGGACTACGTACGTCAAGCAATCACTTTATTAAGTGATTGATTGAATGAGAATTATTTCAAGAATTTCCGAGATCGAAAAGTTTGCAAAGAGATAAAATATAACGCTTTAGATCTACGTCTTGTGAGGTCATTAGCTTACAACTATAAAAGGAGTTCTATTCGTGTCTTAAAAACGAACATTGAGTGCGTTTTTACTGAAATAACGTAAGAGAAGCCCTGGTAAGCGTATGAATGAACGAAAGCTTAGTTTTACTTTTCCTTGCTTTGTAATGAAATCGCGGGTATCAGTTTTATTGAACTGATTCGTCATAGTTTGACATTCAGCTCTAAATGTAAACTGAACGCTTACTGTATAGTTTTACTAATGTTATGTCAAATTTAATATACTCAGTTTTTTATTGCTCTGTGCTGTTCGACCGAAAAAAAATAGAAAAACAAAAAAAAAAAAAAAACAGAACAACAATAGTTAAACAAGAAGTTGTCTTTGCTTAATTGCGGTTACCGTAGAAAACAACAAATTCGATTTTCTTTCCTATACAAGGCTTTCGAGTTGTATACAAAGACGAGTATTTAAAAAGATTCGCAATAGTTGATTACCACAGACGAAGACATTTCCATGTAGCAGTTGCAACAGGAGTTTGCTGATTTTCTCCTTCCTTTGCCATTCATATTACCTCCATCAAAGATCTGTAGCTACTTTTTGTTGTTGTTGGTTTTTTTGCCCAAGTCAACAATTTAATTGTCGTTTGCAAATCGTGAATTCCTAGAAATTAAGCTATATATCGACTGGCAGAGAGGAGTTTGAATTGCATTCCGACTAACGGCATGCGGCATATGCAAGCTTAATGAAGCTGAGGTAGGTGAACGAGGGTACATACGAGCGCTAAGCAAAGCGCACTATATGATGACTTGTTTCTTTAATTGACTTTTATAAGTAGGCACCGCGCTGCATGTATGAGGATGCATAACACCCACACATGTGCTGAAATTTCTAGTCCAAGATTGATGCCCCCAAATGTGACGACGGGAATAACAACAATAACAAAAACAACTTTAGTTACACATACAATCAAAATAAAGCGCAACAAATTAACCGAGTACTAACTACAATAGCAATGAATCACAATTCATTGGTATCGCCGCTCGCTTTGAAAATTGACAATCGCACGATCGGTTTTTTTTACAATTACACGAAAGTAGATACGGCGAAGAGGGAAATGATAAAAGCGCAAAACCAATTCAAATAATGGGAATTTGTTTCATTTGAGTTTTTTTTTTTGGTTTTTTTTTACATTTTTCTCTTCTTTTTTTTCCTTTTGATGAACCTGACATTTCGATTTGCTTGCAATGAACATAAGTGCCAACGGCTCTTAGTAAGTGAATGATCAAATAAAAACCAGCAAGGAGATAAATATGATTTGCTGCTTAAAGTGTAGCTTTTTCATCAACATGACTAATCCAATAATTGGACCTTGACTTACCGCTTCCTTGCCTCGTTAAGTAACGGAGGCAAAAATACTTTCAAAATTTACTCAAGGGCCCACAAGGCACGACAGTGGCAACTAACTCATACACCCATCGGCAATCTGCCTCTAACTGTTCTAAAGCAAGAATTAATACACGATTGTATGGCGATTATAAGTAAAACGTGTGTGTGTTACACTTCATTTGTTTAATTTATATAACGGGTTCTTTAGCATTTGAGATTTGAATTAATAAAAAATTCATAGTGAAAAAAACATATAACAGCAAATCCGATTAGATCGATTTGTAAATTCGAAGACAAATCACATCTGCAGATCTACATGACAGACGTACAACGTTCGGCCCTTACACCGGCTCTCATTTCAGTTTGTCCTTTGTAGTTGTCCTTTTAGCGGCCATTATTTGTCATCTCGAAACAGTAAAATTGTCAATTCAAATTAAATTCAACGAACAATATGTTACATCGTTTTTTAAAAATATTAATTTTTATTTTAGTGCATTTTCGAATTAATTTCTGATTACACACACATTTTACCGCAAAACCAAACAGTTAACAGATAGTTTACATATGTTTTTCATCGATTTGAAGTTTTTTCTTCATCAAATCAAGTTGAGAAAGCAATAGCTAGCAAAAATAATGGTTGTACAATAAAACTACTGGCTTTTTTCATCTCTGTGGCTTTATTCAAAATTGAAACTTAAGTTGTCGCTGTTTTCTTTCATGTGTTTATCAATGTTTTTCTTTAATGAGTTTTATTCATTTTGCCAGACATTTATTACAGTTTTATTAGCTTATTATGAGAATTGTAGTAAAGTGCATTGACCCTATTCCCCTCTCTCTCTCTATCCCTATCTATGACTCTCTTCTTGGCTCGCACTGGCTGGATGTCCAACCATCGACCGGCAAACTAATTCAGTTGAAATGGTATGAATGAGCAAAAGCAACGTTCAACTTATCCGAAATAGTTGCACATCTCTGCCTCATTCCGCCAGCCAGCAATTGTGTGTGTGTGTGTGTGTGTTATGAGTAACGCAAATATAAATCAAAATGTTAAATTAGTTTTTATACATTCTGGCAGTTCTCTCTTTGCAATATTATACAGTATTATACAATATGCATTACATGCTTATTGGGTTATTTAATAAACGCGTTTATAAGAGATTTGCCACACTTTTCAGCAGATAAAAGCTCCGTACGTACGTACATTCGATATATGCTTTTGTTTGTTGGAAGTCATTAAAAATTGACAAATGTTTAACTATATTTGGCATCGTATGTCTATATGCTTTCAAATTCTTAATAAATATTATGCTATATATGTATATGACTCACAAATGTCACGCTTTATATGGCGTTAAAAGTCAAAGTTTGTTAAACGCAAAAATTTTCTTACTTTTGAAAGAAATAATTATTGTAACGAACGAAATGTTTTGTAATCTATGGCCAGTAATTGTGTCAAACAATTATTGAGTTCCTGTTGATTTAACCTAATTCTCTTACTGATGGAACAAAACCCAGCATTAATGATACGAACGGCAAAACTCTTTGTCCCTTTAAACAAAGCAATAACGTGAACACATCTAATTGCTGTATGGTTCTATAATTGGTTAGGGAAGACCACGACTCGCATAGCTGATATTTAATCTACAGAATCGTTATATTCTTTGAAGATTCAACATACTTCGTTCACTTTCTATCTATATAAAGCGAAGGGAACTGATAAATTGGGAGATTGATGAACATATCTGCAGAAAAACTTTGGTTTGATAACTGCTATCATCGAACACAGAAGTATTCTTAGAGAACGAAGTAGCTCGGGGTCATTTAATTCATAAGATTCGCCAATACGACATAGGAAAGCTAATGGCTGGAGGAACTTATAGCCCATGCCTCCTAACTATACTTTTCATCTAATCCTGTCGTTGGAGTTTTCCCCTTCATCAACGATACTTAAAGTGCTCTCAAGTGAAGGTGTATCCGGAAAATAAAGACAAGTTCATTGCAATATACGAATGCAAAGGCATTCATCGAAGATCGGCCGAGTGTTACGTAAGCATATCAACTTTATTTCAAAGTTGCTTCCACATAGGTATGATCTTACCAATCGAATATCTGCGCCAGAAAAATGGTTTTTGCTAATAAGGTGACCCCATGCTCTCTCTTTACAGCTTACGATAACTACTGACACAAAGATGATCTCAAAGTTATCTGTAAAGATTTATAACAGCTAAAAACCCTAAATGTATAGTCGTATAATTCGAAGTGCTTACTTCAAATTAGTGTCCGCCCACACACACCGCTCAGAGCAACTTTAGAAAATATATAGCTCAATAAAGTTGGAGAATTTACGTCTTGTTGAGAAATTCTTCAAAAGTTTTGTGGCGACGAACATGACAAACTATCATAAAAATTATAGGGAGATAGTCGACATGAAGGTGTGTTGATACGGCGTGTATTTGCCTAAAAACTTCACATAAACTCTAATTATCTTCATATGTTCTGAATAAAACTTCTCAACCTAACAGTTACAAGCCTCTTATTACAATTCAACTCTAGTCCTCTTCTCTAATGTCAGCGGAGGGAGGTAGATAGGTAGTTAGAAAAAAACCATTTTTAAACACCCTGAGGGGGATATTTTAAAGTCAATGCAAACGTGCGACGTATCGAAAGTAATCCGTCGCAGCCTTTTTAAAGATAATGGCACCAAGAATTCAGATGAAACCAACATCAAGCGTTGCATTGAGAGCACTATTCGTAGCCCAACAATCGAAATTAAGCAAATGTTGTTTATACGATTCATCGAAAGCCAGAATCCGAACGAATTTATACAACGACGTCTTATTTCTCATAA
>JMRR01017907.1:0-17135 GCA_000688735.1 Glossina austeni
TTGAACCATATTTGCTTTTCCAATCCTTTACTAATATATACGCCACCGATCTTGAAAATTAGAAAAGCTTAACTTACACTTTTGAAAAATGAATTTTATACTAACCTTTATGCCAATGCATTTCTCAACAATATTCCGCGCTTTGCAACGCGTATCATTATAATTCTGTTTGATGAGATCGGCTGGTATTTTGTAAGACATCATTACCCACCACTCTAAAAGGTATCAGATATCACCTGAAAGTATTTGAAGGGTTCAGCTACATAGTGCCCGGCATCAATATCATTTCAATTTCTTACCAAGGAGCAAAACATTACTTTGAATTTCCTTCTAATGGTTTCCAGATAAGCTCTTTTATCGCAATGCCTCCACACATGTTAGTCGTGGCTTGATAATTTTATTGGCGTGGTCGCAATCCTTACGAATATTTATATGTATGTACGCAAAAACATGTATGTATGTACATCAATTTCCGCCATCATTCCATACAGGATATGCTTGTTTTTTCGGTTTATGAAACGTTTTTCATTTTGTGCGGACTTGCAAAAATAAATGTGGGTTACATGTACGCGTCAAATCACTTCAATAAATATTAGCAATTGCAACGTCCGCGTGTATGTGTGTAGGGGGGAGTAGTGTTATTCGTAATAACGGAATTCTCTTAAGTAAGATCTCTATTCTCCGGTCACATAGCAACACTATTTGGAGGGAGAATTATGAAGAGAGAACAAAGTCTGAAGTCCGTCTTTATAGGATGAGGGTAATCGGTTTTGGGATAAAATTAGCGTCGAGGAGTCTGAGTTGAACATAGTCAGAGCTTCGATGTTGGCAGAAAAGAAAAACCTTTGTGGCAGAACGCGAGCCAAGACATGTGCGTGGCGAACAAAGCACCAGAAAATAAAAGAAACAAAATAATCAGACAATTTAAAATAAATGTTGAGAATTTTAAATATTGCAATTAAACGAAAATCTTATCATATTAAAACATCTAACAGAAAGAAAATAAAAAAAAGAAGGATTTGAGAAAAATTAAGTGAAAAATTTTGTCGTTTTAAAAAGGACACTGACATGACGAACCAACAGATACAAATGGTCAGACTAACGGACAAAAGAACAGTACTAACGAACCACAAGACTGTTTAGACTAGACACGTCGTTAATTATTTATCAATTCTTTTCTTCCCCTTTCTTTTCTTTTTTTGTAAGTGTATCTGAACTAGTCAGGCAGCAAAAAACACAAACCCACCTTCTACTTACATATCATACAATATTTGAATGGTTGTTTATTGTACAACAACGTCTCACAACGACAAGGAAAACACAAAGCGTTACCGACCACCAGGAACACCAAATTTTCTACAATGCTACTCTTTTTTGTTGGCGTTAATACTCCTCAGCATCCATTGGATTCAAAATTTTTTTGCATTTCTTGTGCCATTTTTGATGCAACAACAGAAATGGTGCTCTATGCAACGTTAAAGTAAAAGTTGCCACGTGGCAGTCATTGATAGGCTCCAGACCCCAACAACTCCACAGTAAGGGGTAAACGAACCTCCGGAGACATGTCATCATTTTTTCTAAAACGTAGTCAAAACCCTCTTTGAAAGGCGACATTTTCCAGAAATCTGCATATAAAAATATGTATGTTTTAATTTACGATCTTGACAACCATGTAAAATCATTCACTTATAAATTTTTTGGTAACGTAAGAGAACTTGAAGCGTCCTGCAGTGCATTTCTACGCCTTACAACATTCCTTTTTCGCCTATCTCCATGCTCCTCTACTGCGAAATAACATGTTATGAGCGAAGAAACCATTCCGCCTTACGTGCATATATTCCTCAACATTACTTTATTATTTAATAACAGTTCACCCACCTTTTTTCATTTTTAGTAAAATGAATTAGCGCAGTTAGCGATAAGACCAATATATACAGTAGAGTGATGAGAATTTATTATTTCTCCCTCAAGTGCGCTTTACCAGCGGCAGTATATGATGTGTGAAAAGTTGATGATATACAACTAATTACAAGCTTTAACGAATTAAGAGTACTAATTAGACAATTGCAGTAAAAGGTAAAAAAAGAAATGAACTAATTTACTGACCTTCCACAAATTTAAAATTTTGATTTTGGTTCAGCTGTTTAAATCAACAAGCGTTAGCAATTTTGCTTACGTCGGTTTTGAGAATTTTGAGAGACAGCTTTTCGCATCTTTTGTGCATACATATAGCTAAAAAGGTCGAAACTCGAAAATGTAACCTAGTTATCCCCATACATAATCAGTGTCAAGGTGTTTCTTACTATAAACTGCGTTTACGTGTTGAGAATCAAAAGATATATTTCTTAAGAAACAAAAACTTATATTAAATAACAATTCAAGATTTTTTTACTTAAGATAAAGTTATAAACAAAAAATATACTTCAATACTAATATAGTACATAAAAAGTGTACATACAGCGAAAACACACCACTAAAAGGTTCGAAAAAAAAAATTCTTTTGTTCACGATATATTTCTTGATCCTCAACTCATAAATGCAATTTTTAATAAGAGAAACGTTAATTTTTCGCACTGCATGTAGATTTGATTGGGCTACTGTATGTGTATTAAATTAATACTAAAATTAGTCTAATGATAAAATTAATATTAAAGCATAAACAATCATGAAAAAAAAACTTTTGAAGAGCAAGCGTGTGTAAAATTTCTTGTTGCTAAAAATTTGTGAAAAACAATATACGAAAATTTGTATGCACAGTTAACTCTTCTGCAACAGAATGCATTTACAAAAATGTTTTACTTATGGTCAACCCATGTTTTTATCTAAACTATTCTCTTTACTCCCATTGATAAATTTTAAATTGTTTTTGAATTTAGAACATTTTAATTTTTTTGTCTTTTGTTATCATTTGTTTCTGAAATATTTCACTTAACAATTATCTACTCTTGCTTTGCGCATGTGTGTGTGTAAGTTTTAGCAAAATAAAAATAGAAACAATTTCCAAAACCCTTTAATTTAGTGGAACGTTCAGTTTCTCTCACAACATTATATACCTACAAAACAAACATATATGAATAGACGATTAATTAATATACTAAATTGAATTAGGGCAAAATTTTCTTGGATTAGTTTGTGTGGACTTATATTTTGTTATCTATATGTATTACAGTTACACAAAATACACAAAATGTATATGTGAACATACGCTTTGTGTTGCAAAAAGTAAGAGGAGGGAAAAATTAGAATAGTATCGACTTGAGTGGCCAAACAGGCAGGTGGTCTCGAGAAACAAGTCAATGGCAGTGGGTTTAAATCTCATGTGCATTAAAGTTTTCAATGAAGCTGGTAGCCTCTGGTGCTAGTGCTTTAAGCCTTTAGTCTTCGAATTAATGATAATAATAATAATAGATTAATAAAATTAATGTCAAAACAAATAACATAAATAAACTTTTTGAAGGTAATTATTGAAAGAAGAGGTGCGAGAAACGTTCTCTCAAAGCTGTCCAATCTGGCGTAGACTCATTCGCTCACGTTTAAATTAATATTGTCCTGGTATTAATTTCTTGTTGTTGTTATGCTTTTATTGTTCATGTTCGATTCAAGGAAGATGGGAAGACTTGCAATGTTTGCGCAGCCGTTCACAATATTTGCGTGCACTCTAAGGTGCAAAAAACGCACATTTCGGATGACGGTGTCGGCGTTTCGCTAGAGGCCACCCAAGTGAGATGTATAAGTGAGGAAATAAGAACAGGGGTGTCTTCTACACTTTCAAACGGAATTTCATTGAATTAAAAGATAAGGGGAATTAATCCTCTTTATTTTGTTAAAATTAAAAAGTTGGCTTTAATTTATATAACAATCCATTTGTTTTTCAATTTATTCAAACAACAGTACATTAGAAAATACGCTGACCTGTACACATTAACAGAACGGAGATTGTCGAATCAATGTCGAGTAACTTTAATAAAAAATCTTGCTTCAACAACACGAATAGGATAAGAAATGTAAATAGAAAAAAAAAAAGAAAACCGATATTTTAAAACATTTTTATAGAAAATTAAGAGAGCGCTGTAATGTCTCTCCTAGTAAGGATGAGATGGAACAATATTGAAGGCAATTACTGTCCTTATCTAAAGGTTATAATCAAAGAGCTGTATAGCCAAGCAAAGAATCACAGAATATAAGTTATATTACCCATACGAATGCATATCGTAAAAGTGAAAATAATCTCAAAACTGCACTAATAAAATGTTAAACTGCAAAGTACCAGGCCCAGTTAAAGTGCATAATTTTTGGATAAAAATGCTGAGAAGTAGACCTATGAAAATGATAGAGCTAACAAAAACTATATTGGAAGATCTTGAAAAGACACCTAATTGTTTAACAAAAGATGTAACGTATCGCCTTAAAGGAACGATTGCGATATATAACATAATAACTGCACGCAAGGGGAATCTAAATGTTCTAAAGAACAAACGATAATATATTCCATAATTTGTAACTAGGCCTACAACATACATCGTAATATATATATGGCGTATAAATTCAATCGGATCATAAACAAATTAAATTTTGAAAATGCAAAAAAAACAAAATTTATGCAATTGAAATGCAAGGCACATTCGACAGTCTTATCTGCCCAATGCCCTAATTTAGTGTCAGCATTTGAAATTAGAAACAAATTTTGGCTAGAATATGCAGAAATTTGGATAACAAAGGAGAAATTTTAAATAAAGTTATCAATATTTGATTATCTTTCTATTGATCAGTTGGCATCACAATAAAAGCCTTAGCGTCTTGACGCTGAGTTGCTTGAATGATTTATTGTTTATAGCGGGGAAAATCTTTAAGTTCTCTTTGTACTAAAGACAACTAGTAGCAGTTTTTCATAATTTTACAAGCAACAGTCTGTTACCTGACCAGAGCATACGGTCCTATATCTTATTATACTGCAATATAGATTACAAAAAAGACTTTGATTTAGCACCCCATGACTGGTTGATTAGAATCTTACCAATATACAAGGTAGATAACAAAAATTTCAAATTTTTTGAAACTTGTAATGGAAAAATGAGAAACATTGCGTTTTTGTACTAAACGCGACGTCTACTATCTTTACAAACGCAATACAGTGAGTAGTATTCCAAGGAGACACTCTAAGCCCACTATGGTTTATATTAACGACGATTTATACTGACGATTATTAAATTCAACAAAGTATGGAACTTTATGTCTGGGAATAACTGTGAACAGTATATCAATCATATATATAATATATGATATATATATAACAGCTGGTTGTCCTTTCTGATAGACAAACGGACAAAGCAACTATTAATTAAATTGGGGAAAAAATTGATCAATTAATTATAAATAGCTTTTAGTGCATTTCTCAAACTGACGAAATGAACAATTGTCTGATTTCTTAAAACCATAGATCTACGCCTTCTCGCGTTCGCGTGCGTTTATTTTGCAACCGCAATGCTGATAATGATTCTCCTACCAAATTATACACTTGATTGCATATTAACAGTTTTTAATTTAACATTCGATGGTTGCGATTGCAGGTTAGCTTCCAAGGAACAATTGAGTGAATTGCTGCAGTTCAAAACGGACCATCTCTAAGTGGCGCAAAACTACAACCAAAAATGTGCCCAGGATCATAAAAAGCTAACCAAACTGTGGAATGAAATAGGCTGTAAATTGAATTCAAAACAACGGAATGTGGGCGGAAAGTAAGTTAATTACAATTTCCATTCCAATATACCAAAATCATTTATTTTGTTTTTTATTTATACTTTTCGTTTTAAATTTGGGCGGACCATAAGTATCGAACAAAAAAGAACTGAAGCGAGCTATAGCAAAAAATCTTGGAAGCATGCTGGAGGAGTGCCGAAGAAAGGAGTAGAATTGACTGCCAAGGAGCAGAAAGTTGCAGAGCTAGCAAATTTGGAGGCAGCATGCTATATCAACCTACCTCAAAAACGAAACCATGAGCTGACTTTCAGATACGTGATTACCCATTATGTTTGAAAATTGAACACTTAAATATCTTGGCATAGAACATGCGCAGCGTATAAGCCATACAATCGTTAAAAAAAATAAAAAAAGAATACACGGAAAGATTAAAAGAGGTGAATAATATTTTATTATATTCTTAGGAATTTGGGTTGGGATCCGATTGCTTCTCTTCCTCCTTACAAAAATAGGTTGCTTCAATTGTTCTTACCGTCTCTTGACGATACGTCAAGAGAAACGTAGATTTGTTCTTGGCGTTTCTTTCTTAATCAAAGTAATAGATGCTACTATTGACTCGCGCGCATTTCTTGGTGAGTTAAGGATTAATGTCCCTAACCGCTTCTCCAGACACTTTATCTTGATAAAGTCTAACGAATGTAAATGCAGTTATCAGCTGTTTAACCCACTCAGAATTGTTTGCAAGAACCTAAATGGCGTCTATCACTTATTCTCCTTATCGGACTCTTTAAAGTCTATTAAAGCAACCTTGTTTAATACGCGTGACCTGCCTTTGCCGTACATAAACTAACTTGCTTTCGTAACATCTCATAGTATTTTTTATGTTTTTTATTTTTCGAAAATTATATGGTGTTGTTAGCGTGTCAGTTGTCAAGCTAATGCATGTTTGCAATGGTTTAGGGGTTCCCTTGCAACCTGGATCTGTTCTTGTTGCAGGTGTGCTTCTGTGCTAGCTGCGTAAATGCTTTTTTCCCCCTTTTTTTCGTTTTTTTTCTTTTTATTTATTTATGTATGAATTATTATTTTTAAGTTACTTTGTTTTTGCTTTTTTTTATTCTTTTTTTCATATCTTCTTCATATTGTATATTAGTTTTTAAGACAATTAGTATAAGATTTTCTTTTAAGTTTTACTGGAAATCGACTGCTATTTTTGTATAGTTGAATTTCATGTTCAAGAATTTGCACTGAGTCCTCTTTTCAGCTTCTTTACTGGGAGCATATTCAATTTTGGGGTGACGATCTTCTCAATTTTAGTTCCAACTCCAGAATCCAGATTTTTGACTCACGCAAACTGACACTTTCAGTTAACAAGACCAAATGCATGGTCTTTTCAAAAAAAAAAAAAGAAAGACCCTACGGTTACTGCTCTTCTCATATATAACCATATATGGTGGGGCTTCATTTGGTATGATCAAACCGTATTTCAGATTAGTGAGGCCAAAATTACTATACGCCTGTTCGCTCTTATTGCACATTTCAAGTAAGGTCCTTCTGAAATTATTCAGTATTCAGTGGAAATGCCTTCGTCTGCCTCTTGGCGGTGTGAAATCTAGAGCCAGATTTCGTTTACTCGGCGATTTTTCATCTAATAAAATTCTATCTTTTGAGAATCATGTGGCCTTACCTCTCATTTACGATCTTCTATCACTCAGTTCCTCTTCATCCTCCTTTAAAATTTGTGCTGACAAAATTAATAACTTCAATATTCTAAGAATTGGTGTAAATAGCTTATTCAAAATTCCTGTTGGTTCTCAATATTTACGACCTGTAATTAAATTCTTACCAGTGAGAAAATCTACAGTTGCTCCGGCAAAGGCACGCCACCATTACTCGAACTTAGTCAATACCAGATGGAAACCATTTTCCCTCATCTTTACTGATGGACCTAAGGCCGATGTTGTAGGCTAGAAGCCATCCGCTTAGCGAGTACTCAACCTGAAAAGAAATTTCTTATAGTGCCACAGGATAAACCTGTGTTATTGGCTTTACAATTATTTCCCTCAGGTAAAACTCATGCCTACGTATTAAAAATCACATCTTTACTTTATAACCTCATATCTGATACATATTGTTTTCACTTTCTCTGGGTGCCCAGTTACACGGGGAACAACAGTGCAGATAAAATTACATTTACCAGACCATCTCTTTTTAATGATCGTGCTGTAATTTCTGCAGATCTGATGCCAATCGAGGAAAAGCATTCAGTTCTTTCTTGGCACACATGGGATAATTCATTTTATGGTCATTATTTATATTCTTTATTTCCAGAAGTAAATTAAGTCTCTTCGCTTATCAATTGTCGTCTTAGATTTGACATTATTTGTCTTATTAACGGGCTGATGTTCAATTACATGAGAGGTATTGATTATCTATTGAAAATTAACCCTTTATACATGTGGCATCTTACAATTACGTGACTATATCCTATTTGTCTGTGCGAATTGGACCACTTCTATTCGTCATTCCACACTTCGCAAATTGAGTATATGTGGTCTTGGTGGCCTCAGCATTTTAAACATTTGGCATTCTCGCAATTTAACAGCTTACGTCGCAATCTTTTCTTTTTTTAAATCATGTCATCAAGACAAGCGTTTACAATCAATTTATGAATATACTCTCTTTTACACTTTTTGACTCTCACATCCATTAATTCCTTCATACGTTTTTTTATACTTATATAGCACATCACATCTTACACATCGGAATTGACTTCTCGCTCTTCTGTTCTATCGTACGTGGCCGACGAGTAATATGCGTACTTTAATAAAAATTTTAAAAGAAAAAAATAAAGTGGCGGACGTATAACACGCTAAATTAAAACAAAAAATGTAATCAAATAACCACTGAAATAAATAATGAATACTATTATATTGCAAATGTAGCCCCAACTTTACTAAGGCCGAAAAAAAGAACTGTGTGTTCACATTGGGCCTTTTTTACGCATCCACCGAATTTACGGTTGTTAATTTGCTGAATAACAGAAGAAGAAGAAGAAGAAGAAGATAGTGAAGATAATACAGTAAAAATAATAAATATTTTCTATAATTTCTAATTACTGAATACAAAGCGATTGTTGTCGTAATTACTTCGGTTTTGAGCTTGAAGCGTTATTTCACAAAGCAAAGGTAAGAATCAGTTTCCATTTAAGATTTCGTTAAAGATAGATTTGAAATACGCTGTCATCTCTTCCACTATATGTGGCTTTATCCTAGAAGTTTTATTTCACAAATGCAAGCATCCATTTTTATGCACGAGCTGCATAAGCATTGCTATGAAATGTGTCGTCCCCTCTCACAGCATGTGTAGCCTTTCAGCACGTCATTGTTCATATCAATATCTGCAATCACTTAGTCAGCTGCTATTAACACACGTGATCGATCGTGTCAAATTGATAGCAAATAAATGGCTAGTAAATTAAATTAAGAATTTTCTGAAGAAAAAACTACCGAAATTTAAGTAGCAAGAAATTGACTTAAAAGCAAATCTAATCTTAAAAAGGTCTACCATGAAAATGCAGAAGACTTATATTCAGCAAACATATTTATAAATATTATAGTAATTTTTGTATATTTTATATTTATTTGAGTCATGAGCATGGTCGATAGATCAATTCATACTGTTTTCATACATATCTAAAATAAAATCATCAACTTTGTTGCTCAATCGTTGTTTCTATTGCAGATGAAGTACACCTGTTGAGTGGCACGGAAGATATAAATATTCAAAGAAGCATCCCGTATAAAAATGGGTGAATTAAATTAGAAATATGACAATCATACATTTCTTTCTCACGTTATTAAGAATGTTCAAACTCTCCGAACTAGTAAGATGGCTCGGTCTTACTGAATTTGAAATAATGATAAATTTATGCGGTCTCCTTGTGTTTACAGTAACACTTGCTCTACGAATATCTGGACTTTCCAGCAAAGTCATTGTGGACTGGTTTACAGTTTTCAGTCCACTCTTCTGTATAGATATTTGTAATGCATATTTTTGCGTAATCATCGGTATACGTATGTATTTGGATTCAGACAATAAGCGTAAAGCTCTACATCGGTTCTTATGGAGCACATATTTTTTGTTCTTGGTGGCTATTTTCAAATATTTACTGTGTCTAAAATTAACTGGACAAACTGGTTTAGAATATAGTGAAGTTTTTTCCCCTATATTTGTATTATTGCAATTAGTAGCTGTGCGTG
This sequence comes from Glossina austeni, assembly GCA_000688735.1. NCBI lineage: Eukaryota > Metazoa > Arthropoda > Insecta > Diptera > Glossinidae > Glossina > Glossina austeni. The sequence goes on from JMRR01017907.1 coordinate 9,957, forward strand.
CCTGCCAATTGCCTAATTCTATATAAATTCCACATAAATTACATTTAAGCATTCGTATAAGTTATGAAGAAGTAGTTTTAATTATATTTGAAAAAAAAGACGTCTTTAATCAGAAATTTCAAGGATTCGGTTTGGACTTTTCAAAATATATTAATTGATTTTGTAAAACATTACTAGGTAAACTCGACTATTTTTTCGATTAAATCTGTATTTTAGCTTTGGCTATATAGAAATCTGCATAACGTCTGATTAAATCTTGACTTTGTACTACTTTTTTTCAATACGTTTTTTTTGTGAAACACTTACTGCATATAACTGTAATATATATATATATAAGAAAATATAAGTCCACACAAACTAATCCAAGAAAATTTTGCCCTAATTCAATTTAGTATATTAATTAATCGTCTATTCATATATGTTTGTTTTGTANAAAGCATAAAGAACACGTTAAAATATTCTTTAGACAACTTAGATCCTATAGCTTCACAGTAAATGTTGCAAACTGCGGATTTGGGAAAACTAAATTACCTTGCTTAGGATTATTACCAAATCCACAAGGTATAAAAGCAATAGAAAAATACGAACTATGAGAAAACGTACATGTTCTTAGCCAATTTCTTGGTCTTATTAATTTTCATCGAAAGTTCGTCCCCAAACCATCCGAAAAACAGGCCGTTCTTCATGATTCAAAAACAGGTGAAAAAAACACGATAGACGAAAAAGTGTTTGTAGTTTAAAAGAAAATCAAATTACCAAATTCAAATTTAGAACTTCGTTGTGATTGCTCTATATCTGTTATACATCCATTCCTGATGCAATAATTTTACAAAAAAATTTGGTGTTATCATCAATACATGGCAAAACGAATTAAATATTGCATCTGCTGTCAAAAATCAACAGCTGGAAAACATACCCAAATGTAAATCGGTAACATAGAGACCTCTGAAGAATATTGTAAACACATAGACATATTCACAAGATGTTTGGAGGTTATACCCTTGGAAGATATTGCTGCTGAATCTTTGCTTCATGGCTGGATTTCTAAATTTGGTGTACTAAGCCAAATTACAATCGATCAAGACAGACAGTCTAAGTCATCTCTATATCGAGAACCCGGCAATATGCTTGGTTTCAAAATCGTCCATGCAGCATCGTACCTCCCTCAAAATGACAGCCAAATTTAAAGATATCGTCGAAGTTTGAAAAAGGCTATTAAATGTCACATTGATATAAAATCGAAATCGACTTACTCGGCAAATAAGGGGTGGGTGGAAATATTTTGTAAGAATATGCAAAATATGCAAGCTTGCAAATTAATTCGAGGCGGATGTTGTGAACTGTGGATACAACAAAGAGGCGAATAAAAGTAATGGAATAAAATTCTTTTTAACTACTTTTACTTAAGTGGTGTTTGAATCAAATCATTATTATATTGCTTGCTGCTGTTTTATTTTTTGACTGGAATTTTCGTTCATTATGCTTCGCATGAATTATGTATCGTTTAGTTAACTAGCTCTCATTTGAGAGCCGTACCTTGAGAACCATTTGAGAGGTATGTATTTCTTTCGTCATTCGAAATTTATTTTGAAAAAATAATGGGCGAATTTGACGTTTGTTTGTTTACAATGATGCAGTCAATAACAAAATCATACAAATGTAAATAAAAATAATATAATCTAACACTTTTATAAAATTAAATGGGGTGAAATAATTCCCTATAATTACCCATTTTCATTTTTTAGGAAAATTTGTAATGGCGGAATTGAAATTAGAATACATATTTTTTACTTTATTTCTAATTTATTTAATATATTAATACATTAACATTTCAAATTAATTTCAAATCAATCCTAATTTTGCATTATATTAATAAAAGCCACCTTTTTAATTTTCACAAAACGTCTGAAAACGGGTTTAAATTAGTGTAGATTTATTAATTAACAATAACAATCATTAGTGAAAATACAATTATATAATAATAATTATTATTATATACAAATACAAGCGCCAATAAGACCATAACGCCTCTTAGAGCACAATTTTGAATTATAGCATACTACTATAGATGCTGTAATTATATTGTATGTGACGTTATTATCAATTATAGAAAGTCCTTACAGCCACCGTAAACCCCCTGGGACTAACAATCATTTTAATACTGAGTGGCAACGAGATCCACAACTTTACCGCATTAACAAGAAATAGCCTTGATGCCGATAAATATTTATACATTTACGATGGCCCCATAAGATACGAGCGGTATTACTAGACATTTAATCAGGTGAACATGGGGACATAGGACGAAGAAACCACAATTTCCTCAAAGCATTATGAGAATACATTACCATGAACATAACATGATCCGCAACGCTTAACCGAGAGTTGAGATGAAAACGAAGGCTAGAAATAATACTAACAAATTCAATATCTTCAACCAATGTTTGAATAGATGCTAAAGCATGAAAATTCCAAGTAACAAGTAAAACGATCACGGTCTTGGTTTTGCTAGAATTTAACATTAAACTATTTGAGTCGGACCAAGAAGTAATGCGAACTAAATCATCATTAATACGCCGGACCAGATCATCCACATCATCACTTGTGCTCGAAAGATAAAGCCATCATCGGCATATAAATGTATGTGACAATTGTGGCAGCTCCCAACTAAGTCATTCATAAAGGTACTAAATAAAATAAGTCCCAAAGTGGGGCCTTAGCAGATCTCCGAACTAATCAATTTGAAATTTGAAAGATGGAGAGTTTCTAACTACCACACAATCACCAAATAGGAACTGGTCGCCGGAAAACGAAAACGAAAATAATGCTCAAATTTCTGCAATAATAAATTAGGGTCCACAGTGTCAAAAGTCTTAAAAAATTAATCATAACTAGGATGGTCAGCTCGTCGTTGTCATATTTTGGACGAATATTGTCCAGGACCTTAAGCATCGCAGTGTTGCAGCTACGTGCAGGTTTATACAAAGTAAGTTCTTTTTGTTCGCATGTAGCACCATTGATTTAGTTATGAACCATTCAAAAACCTTTAATAATGCAAGGGGACTGCTAATGGGATGGAAGCCTTCAAGAAGAACCGACTATGACCTTTTCCTAATGGGAGCAATCATCGCGATTTTCCAACAATCAGAAAATGAACAATTGATAATGATATGATTTAGAACATAAGTCCACGATAGAATAATATTAGGAAGAATAAATTTGACGATCTGAATGCTAATAGAATTATTGCCGACATATTTGATTTAATACAATGTACCGCCCGCCATACGTCATCATTAGTGAACGCCCTAAATTGAAAGTTATTTCCACATCGATACAATACTTCTTCATTCACAAACAAAGAGCAATTATAAGGAAACCCATTAAATATTAAAAGATGGTCACTTTACCTATCAGGTCTTACTTCGCACACCGACAGATTCCTTGTAACAATAATTTGCTGTAGATGCTTTTCAAATTTCTTACAATGGTAAAGACGTAAATATTCATATTACCGCATGTACGAAACACGTCCAGCATTACTCATTTATTCTTTATATTTTTTATTTCATTGCAATTCAATTTCAGGTGCAGAAAATATGCCGGTTCTTATTTCCTCACATGTTCGCCTCAATTAGGAGATCTTTAGCAAAACGTCCACACCGTCGTCAAAATAAGATGTGGAAGCTGCAGAAGTTAAATCCTGAATTTTCGAATTTTACACTTTATAGTGCACGCGAATGTTGTGAAGGGCTGCAAAAACATTGCACATTTTCCCATATTCCTTGAACCATATTTGCTTTTCCAATCTTTTATTAATATACGCCACCGATTTTGAAAATTACAAAAGCTTAATTTACATTCTTGAAAAATTAATTTTATACTAACCTTTATGCCTATGCATTTCTCAACAATATTCCGCGCTTTGCAACGCGTATCATTATAATTCTGTTTGATGAGATCGGCTGGTATTTTGTAAGACATCATTACCCACCACTCTAAAAGGTATCAGATATCACCTGAAAGTATTTGAAGGGTTCAGCTACATAGTGCCCGGCATCAATATCATTTCAATTTCTTACCAAGGAGCAAAACATTACTTTGAATTTCCTTCTAATGGTTTCCAGATAAGCTCTTTTATCGCAATGCCTCCACACATGCTAGTCGTGGCTTGATAATTTTATTGGCGTGGTCGCAATCCTTACGAATATTTATATGTATGTACGCAAAAACATGTATGTATGTACATCAATTTCCGCCATCATTCCATACAGGATATGCTTGTTTTTTCGGTTTATGAAACGTTTTTCATTTTGTGCGGACTTGCAAAAATAAATGTGGGTTGCATGTACGCGTCAAATCACTTCAATAATTATCAGCAATTGCAACGTCCGCGTATATGCGTGTAGGGGGGAGTAGTGTTATTCGTAATAACGGAATTCTCTTAAGTAAGATCTCTATTCTCCGGTCACATAGCAACACTATTTGGAGGGAGAATTATGAAGAGAGAACAAAGTCTGACGTCTGTCTTTATAGGATGAGGGTAATCGGTTTTGGGATAAAATTAGCGTCGAGGAGTCTAAGTTGAACATAGTCAGAGCTTGAATGTTGGCAGAAAAGAAAAACCTTTGTGGCAGAACGCGAGCCAAGACATGTGCGTGGCGAACAAAGCACCAGAAAATAAAAGAAACAAAATAATCAGACAATTTAAAATAAATGTTGAGAATTTTAAATATTGCAATTAAACGAAAATCTTATCATATTAAAACATCTAACAGAAAGAAAATAAAAAAAAGAAGGATTTGAGAAAAATTAAGTGAAAAATTTTGTCGTTTTAAAAAGGACACTGACATGACGAACCAACAGATACAAATGGTCAGACTAACGGACAAAAGAACAGTACTAACGAACCACAAGACTGTTTAGACTAGACACGTCGTTAATTATTTATCAATTCTTTTCTTCCCCTTTCTTTTCTTTTTTTGTAAGTGTATCTGAACTAGTCAGGCAGCAAAAAACACAAACCCACCTTCTACTTACATATCATACAATATTTGAATGGTTGTTTATTGTACAACAACGTCTCACAACGACAAGGAAAACACAAAGCGTTACCGACCACCAGGAACACCAAATTTTCTACAATGCTACTCTTTTTTGTTGGCGTTAATACTCCTCAGCATCCATTGGATTCAAAATTTTTTTGCATTTCTTGTGCCATTTTTGATGCAACAACAGAAATGGTGCTCTATGCAACGTTAAAGTAAAAGTTGCCACGTGGCAGTCATTGATAGGCTCCAGACCCCAACAACTCCACAGTAAGGGGTAAACGAACCTCCGGAGACATGTCATCATTTTTTCTAAAACGTAGTCAAAACCCTCTTTGAAAGGCGACATTTTCCAGAAATCTGCATATAAAAATATGTATGTTTTAATTTACGATCTTGACAACCATGTAAAATCATTCACTTATAAATTTTTTGGTAACGTAAGAGAACTTGAAGCGTCCTGCAGTGCATTTCTACGCCTTACAACATTCCTTTTTCGCCTATCTCCATGCTCCTCTACTGCGAAATAACATGTTATGAGCGAAGAAACCATTCCGCCTTACGTGCATATATTCCTCAACATTACTTTATTATTTAATAACAGTTCACCCACCTTTTTTCATTTTTAGTAAAATGAATTAGCGCAGTTAGCGATAAGACCAATATATACAGTAGAGTGATGAGAATTTATTATTTCTCCCTCAAGTGCGCTTTACCAGCGGCAGTATATGATGTGTGAAAAGTTGATGATATACAACTAATTACAAGCTTTAACGAATTAAGAGTACTAATTAGACAATTGCAGTAAAAGGTAAAAAAAGAAATGAACTAATTTACTGACCTTCCACAAATTTAAAATTTTGATTTTGGTTCAGCTGTTTAAATCAACAAGCGTTAGCAATTTTGCTTACGTCGGTTTTGAGAATTTTGAGAGACAGCTTTTCGCATCTTTTGTGCATACATATAGCTAAAAAGGTCGAAACTCGAAAATGTAACCTAGTTATCCCCATACATAATCAGTGTCAAGGTGTTTCTTACTATAAACTGCGTTTACGTGTTGAGAATCAAAAGATATATTTCTTAAGAAACAAAAACTTATATTAAATAACAATTCAAGATTTTTTTACTTAAGATAAAGTTATAAACAAAAAATATACTTCAATACTAATATAGTACATAAAAAGTGTACATACAGCGAAAACACACCACTAAAAGGTTCGAAAAAAAAAATTCTTTTGTTCACGATATATTTCTTGATCCTCAACTCATAAATGCAATTTTTAATAAGAGAAACGTTAATTTTTCGCACTGCATGTAGATTTGATTGGGCTACTGTATGTGTATTAAATTAATACTAAAATTAGTCTAATGATAAAATTAATATTAAAGCATAAACAATCATGAAAAAAAAACTTTTGAAGAGCAAGCGTGTGTAAAATTTCTTGTTGCTAAAAATTTGTGAAAAACAATATACGAAAATTTGTATGCACAGTTAACTCTTCTGCAACAGAATGCATTTACAAAAATGTTTTACTTATGGTCAACCCATGTTTTTATCTAAACTATTCTCTTTACTCCCATTGATAAATTTTAAATTGTTTTTGAATTTAGAACATTTTAATTTTTTTGTCTTTTGTTATCATTTGTTTCTGAAATATTTCACTTAACAATTATCTACTCTTGCTTTGCGCATGTGTGTGTGTAAGTTTTAGCAAAATAAAAATAGAAACAATTTCCAAAACCCTTTAATTTAGTGGAACGTTCAGTTTCTCTCACAACATTATATACCTACAAAACAAACATATATGAATAGACGATTAATTAATATACTAAATTGAATTAGGGCAAAATTTTCTTGGATTAGTTTGTGTGGACTTATATTTTCTTATATATATATATATTACAGTTATATGCAGTAAGTGTTTCACAAAAAAAACGTATTGAAAAAAAGTAGTACAAAGTCAAGATTTAATCAGACGTTATGCAGATTTCTATATAGCCAAAGCTAAAATACAGATTTAATCGAAAAAATAGTCGAGTTTACCTAGTAATGTTTTACAAAATCAATTAATATATTTTGAAAAGTCCAAACCGAATCCTTGAAATTTCTGATTAAAGACGTCTTTTTTTT